>CABHPR010131370.1:395-18893 GCA_902168415.1 Peromyscus melanophrys
AGATCGCTTCCTAGGTATAACACCAGTAGCTCAGACACTGAGACAAACAATCAATCAATGGGACCTCTTGAAATTGAAAAGCTTTTGTAGAGCAAAGGATACGGTCAACAAGGCAAAGCGACAGCCCACAGAATGGGAAAAGATCTTCACCAACCCCACATCTGACAGAGGACTGATATCCAGAATATATAGGGAACTCAAGAAATTAAACACCAAAATTCCCAACAGTCCAATTAAGAAATGGGCTATAGAACTAAACAGAGAATTCTCAGCAGAGGAAACACAAATGGCTGAGAGACATTTAAGGAATTGCTCAACATCCCTAATCATTAGGGAAATGCAAATCAAAACAACTCTGAGATACCACCTTACGCCAGTCAGATTGGCTAAGATCAAAAACACTGAGGACACTTTGTGCTGGAGAGGATGTGGAGCTAGGGGAACTCTCCTCCATTGCTGGTGGGAATGCAAGCTGGTACAGCCACTGTGGAAATCAATATGGCGCTTTCTTAGAAAATTGGGAATCAATCTCCCCCAAGATCCAGCTATACCACTCTTGGGCATATACCCAAGGAATGCTCAATCATACCACAAGGGCACTTGCTCAGCTATGTTCATATCAGCATTATTTGTAATAGCCAGAACCTGGAAACAACCTAGATGCCCTTCAACCGAAGAATGGATAAATAAACTGTGGTACATATATACAATGGAATACTACTCAGCAGAGAAAAACAATGACATCATGAGGTTTGTAGGCAAATGGAGGGACCTAGAAAAAATCCTCCTGAGCGAGGTAACCCAGACTCAGAAAGACAAACATGGTATGTACCCACTCATAGGAGGATACTAGATGTGGAGCAAGGATGACTGGACTGCTACTCACAACACCAGGGAGGCTACCTGGAAAACAGGACCCCAAGAAAAACTCGGGGATCACCCAATGATGGAGAAATGGATGAGATCTACATGAACAGTCTGGACGCCCCAGGTGGAGCTCCGGGAGTCCAATTGGTGAGAAGGAGGAGGGTTTATGTGAGCAAGAGTTGTTGGGACCAGGGATGGATGGAATACAGAGACAAGTGGCCAAATGAATGGAAACACATGAACTGTGAACTAATGGCTGAGGGGCCCCCAACTGGATTAGGCCCTCGGAATGGGTGAGACAGTTGATTGGCTTGATCTGTTTAGGAGGCATCCAGGCAGTTGGACCGGGTCCTGTGCTCAGTGCATGAATTGACTGTTTGAAACCTGGGGCTTAGTAGAGACCCTTGGCTCAGCCTGGGAGGAGGGGACTAGACCTGCCTGGGCTGAGTCCACCAGGTTGATCTCAACCCTCGGGGGAATCTTTGCCCTGGAGGAGATGGAAATGGGTGGTGGTGGGGGGGTGCCGAGAGGGCGGGAGGGGGAAAGGATGGGGGGGAGGGGAGGCGGGGGGGACGGGAGGAGGGAGAACGGGGGGAATCTATGGCTGATATGTAAAGTTGAATTGCATATTAAAATAAAAAAAAATGAGAAAAAAAATGTGAAAATCATGGAAACCTATCAGTAGCAGAATGATTCCATTCTTTTCAGATAACACAAAAACAATGGAGTACTGTAGGTTTGGAGAGAAAAGCAGCTAAATAAACCAGGAAATCAAAACATAATAAAATAAAATGTTCACTACAATTCTGACATTCAGAAGATGATAATATTTTAATAAATATATCAAATGTTAAGCTATGCAAATATGATCTTGCAAATGCAATATTTTTCTATTAATTCAATAAGTTCTTGAAATTATGGGCTATACATTGTTCAATGAATGTTTGATGTATTACAATTCATGTTAAGAATTTAAGCACATTATCATGTAAATACCTGAATATTTTTATATAAATATTCCCTAATTTGTTTATATGCTGCCTTAATTGGGTATTTTAGGCAAATTTTGCTTTTCCAACTTATTATTCCCAGTAATTAAGGCTGGGGGTGTAACTCAGTTGGTAGAGTTTCATCTAGCATACACAAGTCCTGGGGAACTCTACAGCACTGCATTATTGGAGTTTGGCATTCATGTTTATAATCCCAGCATTTGGGAGGTAGAGGCAGGAGGTCCAGGATTTTAGCAATCTTCTCAGCAGTATGGGTAATTGAAGTCCAGACAAATCTTAACTTTTAAAAAATGTGGGGGGGTGACAAGATGGCTCATTAAGCAAAGATGTCTACCACTAAGCCTGATGATCTGAGCTTCTTCTCTGGGACCACATGGATGAAGTAGGAACCCATCTCACAAAGGTGATCACGGCATTTGTGCAACTCCCACATATGACACCTACAAAATAATAAAAATAAGTAATAAAATGTAAAAAAGTGAAATAGTGCAATAAAGGTACATAAAGGCATATAATTAATAGCTGAAATACAGCTATCCCCTTAACAAAAATTTATACTTAAGGGATAGCTAAATTAAATGACATTCAGGGCTTAAATACAATGTTATTAAGTTGTCCTTCAGAAATGACAGAGTAATTTACATTTATAACACTAAACTTTTAAAATAATTATTTTTTCCCATTTGACCAAAAAGTGAATATCTGAATAGATTAATTTTTTAATTTATAATTATAAAATGATACTGATTATAAGTATTTGTTGTTGTAAGATTAAATAAATTTTTGTATTTTAATATGCATTTGTTTATTTTTTCATGTTTAGAATAACTTTTGTAGCAAAAGGTAAATGTGAACATATTTACAAGAGTATGATTAATTATTCAATGCATTTAGTTATTAATTAATTCCCTGATTAATTGATTTAACAATAAAAAATTATTTTCAATTGAAAAGTAGCTTAAAACATTCAAAAATAATTTGATATTTTCTTGTATATTTGATCATAAACACTAAACAGCTTTTTCATCAGAAACTTGTGATGATATAGTACACGAACTACAGGAGTGTGAAAAGGTGAATCTAAAGATTTTGGGGGTCTCAAAAACCCAGCCCTCCTCTCTGTCCCTAAGTTGCTCATAAGATGTAAGCTCTCAGCTACTGCTCCAGCACCATGCCTACCTACCTGGTGCTATTCTCCTCAACACGATGGTTATGGACTCACCCTCTGAAATTGTAACCAAGCCCCCAATTAAATACTTTCTCTTACAAGGTCCCTTGGCATTGGTGTTTCTTCCCAACACTTGAAAAGTAACTAAGACACAGACTGAAAAGATTATATATATAAAACAACAGTTCATGAAAACAGAGCCTATGAATTTGAAGATGAGAAAGGAAGAGTATATGGAAGGTTTTAGAGAGATGAGATGGAAGAGAAAATGATGTAATTATATTATAATCCCTGAAATAAAATATGTATGTACATATATATCCTACATGTAAAAAATAGCTATAATGTATAAAAACAACCATAGTTTTAATTTTAAAAATGTTTAAAAATCATTTAAAATGGGGAGTACTGTGTATTCCAATTGTATAGTCCACAATACCATTTAGATCCTGTGTGTACAGTATATGATATTCCTTAATTCATGTTTCTCATGATATATGCACATTGTTAAAAGATGTATGACTATGCTATAAACAATAGATGACTTACAACAGAATACTATTTTAAAGTAAAACTATTAATTTACCTGGTGTGATGATACACATCTGTAATTCCAGCCACTTGGAGAAAATTTCATTTTCAAGGTTCAAATTTGAAAGTTTCTTATATTTATTTGTTAAAATGCAAACTGTTTTGTTACTAGATATGAAATGATAAAGAACTAAAATGTCAAAGTGAGCAAAGAAGCATACTTCATCCTTTAGAAATTGAAATTCAGACTATGATTAATTATATGACTAGAGAAAATGTTATTATTGTGCATAACAGTAAGTCAGTATAGTTCTTTTTTTTTTTTTTTTTTTTTGAGACAGGGTTTCTCTGTGCAGTTTTGGTGCCTGTCCTGGATGTTCCTCTGTAGACTAAGCTGGTCTTGAACTCACAGAGATCTGCCTGCCTCTGCCTCCCAAATGCTGGGATTAAAGGCGTGTGCCACCACCACCTGGCAAGTTAGCATCATTCTCACAAATCAGAGTAAATTGTAGTCTTCCACGAGAAGACAATATATACTGAGAATAAAGCAAAAAGCTTCTTAGTAAACTTCAGACAAGTGATGGGAAAATTTAAGTGCTGTGAAAGAAATCAACTGTTTTCTGGGAAACTCACGGAGTAAATTCTGTTTGCCTGGACTTCTCTTCCTTAAACTCTATGGTCCATAACCTACATACAGAATTATTTTACAATTTCTAAAATAGTTCTGTTACTTTCATACATGCCAATTTAATATAAATTAAATTTATTCCTAGGGCTAAATGTTATAGAAAGAAATTAATATAACTTGGCACAATTCTAAGGCTGCTGCTTTTTTCTAATGACAGCAGTGGCTTTGCAAATAAGATTAAGTAGAAAGAAAAAATTAAACCACATGTCTACATGTAAAAATGTTTTCTACCTTGCACAGTTGATTGGTTGAAAAAGCAATTTTCATTATAAATTTAATTTGAAAATTAGTATACAGTGACCCTTATAGTAACTTCATCATTGCCCTCAAGGATCTGAGTAGCACGGAATAAGTGAGGTCCCTTCTCATTATTATCAGAAAGAGGGAGAAGATAATTACTTGCCATTATTAGTCCATGACACCCTCCTCTATTATGCTATCATTCATTACAAAATGGCCTATAAGTGTAAAGCAAGAGATGCACATGTATGTACATATTATAAACTCAAAATTGATAAAAAAATTCTCATAAAATAAAATATGTATGTGTACACAAAATATGTATATATTAGATAAAATATGTAATATGGTATATTATATCTATTTTTAAGAATAAATGTCATTAATCATCTAATATTGATTACCTTTAATGCAGTATATTTTTTCCCTTGCCTTCCTGTTTGGTTGGACAGTATTGCTTTAAAATTTAATCCTATATCCAAGATGCAAATGTGTAGCAACATCAGTGAAGATGCTGTCATCATAATGTAGAGTCCCTGTGACATCAGTGAAGATGCTGTGATAATAATGTAGAGTCCCTATGACATCAGTGAAGATGTCATCATAATGTAGAGTCCCTACAATGTTAGTGAAGATGCTGTCGTCATAACATAGAGTTCCTATAACATCAGTGAAGATGTTGTCCTGGTTTGGCACATAAGACTACTTTTCCTTGAAAGGATTGTCCCAGATCCATGTGTGCTTCCCTCCCTGCCATTCTGGCATCTAAAGAGAACTCCATAAACACTGACACTAACATGGTCAACTTCATCAATGCCTGTCGCCTCCCCCCACACACACACAACCTTGCTTTATTTTACTTTCCAGTACATAAAAATATCTTACGTTCTACTGCAAAATTTTAAAGTTCTATATATTTTACTTTAAAAATACTGTTAAAACTTAAGAAATTCAAGTGCATTAAATTACCATTTATAGAAAAACATCTAAAACCCTGTAATTATGTCATGTTTTATATATAGTAAAACCAGAAATTCATATTCTAATTTATACATATATTTGATTTCCACTTTAGTTTAGAAGATACATTCAGAATTGACATGTTCAGTTTCTGGCTCTCATTTTTAATGTTACTAACGATAACTTAATTGGAAACATCTGAATTTAATTGTTTCATGTTCACACTGAGCTACTCATACTATGGCATGGAAACAGATACCTTCATATTTATTTAAAAATGATGAATGTGCACAATGAGTGGTTTTACAAAAATGAACAAGACAGAGGCTGCTTTCACAATAAATGAAAGAGAGATTTCTCTTTCTGTTTTGTTTTTCATTGAAAAGGAGCTGGAAGTGGTAGTAGGCACCAGATAATCCAGCACTCAGGAGACTAAAGAAGCAGGGGGGACAATGTGAGACCAGCCTTAGCTAAAGAGTGAGTTCTGGATCAGCCTGGACTATCAGGTGAGACCCCAGCTCAAGAAAATCACAATAAAATAAAGTAACGAGGTAAAATAAAATTTTTAAAAATGAGGAAGAAAGACTCTTTTACCCCTTACGGGCAGCTTCATTTTCCTTGTGCACACTCCAGCATCCTCTGGTTATTTAAATCTTCACTGATGGTTTGGGAAATGTAGAATGAGGACACGAAAGCATGTGTGAGCATTCAGTGAGTCTGGTAAAGTGATCTCAAAGCCTAAGTGTGACACGCTGGACTCCACACTCAGCGTGTGCTTCTGTGTGCAGTCCCTACACTCACTTACCTCAATACTGTATATTCTTTCTCCAGTCCACATCATTCAGTAACGTAAAATATCTCAAATGCTTTCTTTCCTTCTTTTTTTCCTCCAAATCTTTCTTTCCTTTAAAGATGAGAAAGGTCACAGAACCCTGACTCTTTATAAGCATCTCCCTGTAAATAGCACTTCCCATTTTGAGAAGCATACTACATGGGTATGAAATGTTCATCCTTTTTTTGGGGGGGGGGGGGGGCTTTTGTTTTTGTTTTTGTTTTCGTTTTTTTGAGACAGGGTTTCTCTGTGTAGCTTTGCGCCTTTTCTGGAACTCACCTGTAGGCCAGGCTGGCCTCAAACTCAAAGAGATGCGCCAGTTAGCTTCTGGAGCTCATTGTCAGAAGAGCAAGTGAATCAAAAGTACTTCCATGACTGAAAAGGCCAGCCCAGAATGAGTGTGAATGCATGGCATGAATGTATCACTAGAGTGGCCTGGAGGTCTTAAATGTCAAAGAGTCTCTCCCCCCAGATAGTATTCGTGCTTATATAACACTTGAGAGGGGCCTTATCCAAATCTTATAAGTTCTTATAAAGTAGCTGGATAAACTAAAGTTGGTTTCCTAACATGCTTGGGCCGCTCCACTTCGTTTCATCAGACAATTGTGTGTTGGTTCTTGTTTAAATTCCTCTGTTTATGTCTGAGTATTTTTTTTTTTTACTTTCATTTATAAGTGTTTCGAAGGATCTTATCAATCCACTTTTCATATTTGGCTCAAAAAGCCACTATGGCTGTTGTTCGAAACTTAGATGGTCTTTTAATAAAAACAAACAAACAAACAAACAAAAACCCAGAGCCAGTTATCAGGATGAAAGCTGAAAGATCAGAGAAGCAGAACAGCCAGCCACTAGCTCTCACTTCTATGAAATCCTCAGCCTCAAGACAGTGAGTTCCTGTTTCCTCATTCCTTATATACCTTTCTCTGCCCTGCCATATTACTTCCTGGGATTAAGGGTAAGTGTGCTTCCCAAGCAAAGGCATGAGATCTCAAGTGCTGGGATTAAAGGTGTGTGTCACCACTGCCTGACCTCTATGTCTTATCTAGTGGCTGGCTCTGTCCTCTGATCCTCAGGCAAGTTTATTAGGGTACACAATTTATCACCAAATGGCTATTAAGGGTAAAATATAAATGACCAGAATGATAGTAATTATAATCAATATTATGTCAATCTCGGTTAAGTCGTTTATCTTTTCACTTTCCGCTTCTATGTTCAAGGCATCTGAAGTATCACTATACAGGGTTCTAACACCCTACATTATGATGTTTCCCATCTTCAACAAGGGAAAGGTTTTCACTTTTCATATTACTTAACTCTCTCCTTGAGGACTTCCCAGGTGCCTTACCAAATCTGATGGCTTCTCAGTTTGTCCACAGCTGGTGTGATTTCTCTCTCCATGTGCTTGTGCCACACATAGGAGTGCCAAATGTTGCTTTTAACAAAATGTCAATCGTTCTATTTTATCAATAAAGACTCTGGAGCCAGATGCTGGGGGGGAAGCCTGCTATGTTAGAGAGACAGAAAACGTACACAGCTGACCTTCCTCCTCAGCTGATGTCCCAGAAACCTCCATCTCCAACCAACCTTCTCAAACTGAATGTCCCTCCCTTCTACTTCTTGTGTGTCTCTCCATCCATCCTCCTGACTCCCTCTTGCTCTCTATGGTTTTTTCTTGTTCACTTCCTGTCAATTGGTTGCTTGCTCCACATCTTGACCTATGATTGATTTTATTTAATCCAGTTTCCAATAAACAGAAAGCTCTTGAATTAAAGGTGCATATTAGGGCTGAATCACACCACAACTAGAAACAGGTTGCAAATAATCTTCCAGTAAATAATGCAATCTCAGGGCTCTCAGTGTGATCAAATATCCTGCAACATTTCTCTTTACAACAAAAGAAATTATTTGTTGAAAATCAAATATGGTGCTTTAGTGGACATTTAATAATGCATAGTTTTGTAAATATATTTCTTTTTATTTTTTAATTTATTTTGAATTTCTTTAAAGATTTAGTTTTTAATTTTCACATACGTAGGGGGGGTGTGTTTGTGTGTGTGTGTGTGTGTGTGTGTGTGTGTGTGTGTGTGTATGGAATATGTGTGCAGGTGCCCATGTAGGCAAGAAAAAATGTTGGATCCTCTGGAGCTGGAGCTATGTGTGGTTGTGAGCTAACTCATGTGAGAGCAGGGAACTGAACTTGGGAATTCTGGAAGAGTAGCAAGGGCTCTTGACCTCTGAGCCACCTCTGCATCCTCTAACACAATTTTTAAATGGAAAAAGTACGTAGGAAATTGAAATTACTATTGTCATATAATATTCCTTAAGTGCATTTTTAAAACAACGTTAGCATAGAGACATTTTTAAAAAAATAAATAAAAGAAGAAGAGCAGGAAATTAGGAAATATGATCATATAGGAAAGGATACTTTCTTTTAAAACACTTAAAGATATTTGATCAATATGATGGTTGAACAAAGATGAGAACCGCAGAAATCTTCAAAGAGATTCAACCTTGATTTACACCTGTGTAAACTTTTGTATTCTTGGATTCTTCTCTATTACTTTGGTGAATTCATGACATTTATAATTAAATAACATTATGTAAGTCGGAGAAGGATACACAAATGACTTACCCCATTCCCAATGTTCCTTTCTCTGCCTCCCGCTTCTGTGTCAGGATATGAGCTCCTTCCACGATATCTCGACTCTTTCATCATGGACTCCAAACATCTGAAATTGTAAATTTCTTTTAGAAGGTATCTTGGTCATGGTTTTTTGTCATATCAATAGATTAGTAACAAATACAAGTAGTATTTCTAATTAAGTTTAAATTTAAATAATATGAATATCTAGTGTGCAGATCAGTTCATGTCTAGGAAAAGTTGAGCAGGTAAATCAATTTCCCATTGAAAAAGTATTCAAGTTTCTGTGTAATATGTACCCTATGATAAAATATAATTCTGATTTTTAAGGACCTATTAATAAACATAAAGCATAAAACATCTAATGAAAAATATTTTATTTATAAAATATATATAAGGAATAGATTTTTTAAATTAAATAACCTTTGAAAACCCAAAGATTAGTAGAAAAGCTAAATATACATAGACCATGCTGTAGCTCTATTAGATAGTATAGTATGGTCTATATATGGCTTAGGCAAGTGAAGAGAATCTACAATGAAGAAGGAAGAGAAGTATTGTTTCAGTTGTTGACTTCTTCACATATACAAATATTCCATATACATGTATATATTATATATTCTAAATATATATGTAAATATATGTGTGTCTGTATGTACCAAATATATATATTCTGTCTTTAAGTGGTGAGGATTGTCTTTGTCATGTTAATATTTGCCTTACTTATTGTACTCTATTTTATTTAGGAAAAAGAATAAAATAAACAAAATAGTAAGTCATGTACAAATGTTTTCTACAGGAAAGTAAAATAAACACTAGTTATAAAATATTACTTGGTGATATGATTTTTTCAAATCTAATATCTTGATTGCTTTTTATATATCCTAAACTACTTCTTATGAATGGCAGTTACATTTTATTGGCATATATAAAATATTTTTTGAATATAAGGTTCTAAAAATATCAATATATATTTGTTTGGTATTTGTTTGTTTTTAGGTTTGATACAAGGTCTCACACAGTCAAGGTTAGCCTTGCAAGGTTAAGCCAAGGAGTGTACCACCATACCCAGCTAATTTCTTGTATCATGTTCAGATAATGTATGACTGTGTAATTTTTCTGTTTACAAAGGACACCTAGTCTATTATTTTTACCCGAATTCTTTATAGCATAATTAATAAGAGAAAATGAGATGTACAGTGAAGTAATCACTAAACATAAATTATAGGACCAGATGAGATTGGCATCCTAATTTGACCACATAGCACATGCTTAGCATGCAAAAGGTCCTTGGTCCTAGTTCCATCATGACAAAACAAACAAATGAGTATAGAATTATACATAATGAATTAAATTTATTCTTACAGGGCACAGTTTGTCCAAAACTATAGAGGTACAGAAAAAAAATCTATGTTCCTAAATCATTGAACAAATATAAGCATGCACAGCACAGAAGAACAAGAGAAGCACTTTGATGTGTTCTGCAAAACCAGATTTTAGACTCACCTTTCATGTATTACTAAGTGCACTGTGACTTTCAATAAGCAAGATGAATGTTTACAAAATGCAAGAAGCTTTTCACTTAATCTAAGCAATAATTTTTTGAAAGACTGATATTTACCACAATTTCACAATAAAGAACTCTAGGTTCAGAAACAGTGTGTTCCTAGTGTGGCCTAGCCAGAAGCAGAGGTTGGGAGTTTGAACTAACACAAACTTACATGGCGGTGATTATGACCTTGGATATTGTGTGAACAGAAACAACATCCTAAACAGCCTTCATTGACCTCTTAGATCCCAGCACAGGATCAGGAGCTGCATTTCTTTCTAGCAAGCTGGTATTGAGAAAGAATGGTCTTGTTTGTTTATAGTTCAGTAAAAGTCTGTACCTCATTTGTGGTTTGCCTTGTACCACTGATTGTACCTCAGCACCATCAGTTCTGTGTTTCTCAGAGCTGATGGTAGGAACATATGGATGCTTTAAGTGGCCTTTCTGGAAAGTTCAAATTGGCACAGAGTAAGAGTTCAGTGTTATTATGCATAACCTTATTCAAGTACACCTGTTTCCTCTAATTATTTCATTATCATTGAGTTATATAAATGATAGCATGATGATGACAATGGGGCTGTTTCATAAATTTATTTTCATCATTATGATCATGTCCACTAAGAGATTTTTGTTGTGGAAATGAATTGAAACAATTATCCATAGAAATGCTCCTGAAGAGAATTAAACAAAAACAAAAAACAAAAACAGATCAAGCTATTATCTTATTGACAGTAAAAGCAGAATAAACTCTCTTCTGTGTTGTTAACACAGCTTTCCAGAAGAAACTTTTTTTGTTTGTTTACCAATTTACTGCCGGTTGGAGAAACATCTGTCTAAGCCCACAGGCAGAACAAAGAGAAAACAACAGCTTCATTCAATTATGCAAAGTGCAGGTGAACAATTCCACAGAGCAAACTTGACTGGCCTGAGAATCTGCTTGGAGAGTTGAAGGCAGTAGCATAGAGGTGAGCAATAGTTTATGACTTTAAAAAGGACTATACTGCTAAACTCTTCAAGACTTGAGAAATACGGATTCCTCGGTGTACATGTTTGTATATGTGTGTAGATAGGATGCAGGTATGGTGAGTGTGTGTGTGTGTGTGTATGTGTGTGTGTGTGTGTGTGTGTGTGTGTCTGCGTTTAAAGAAAGAACTTCAGTAAATATGTTCCCATGTTGGAAATGTCTCTTCTTCTTGGAGATCTTTCACTGTATGTGTATTAGGAATATTTGCCTTTCATTGTGAGTAGTAATTTGACAAATACTGTGACAGTGTTTGTCACTATACAGGACCTGAGACTAAGGCCATCTTCATAGACTACTGTGTATACTATTCCTTAGAATTATTTTACAGAAAAGCATTTTCTCGCTTGGGGTGAAGTTCAGCAGTCAAATGCTTGCCAAGTATAAAAAGCACTGGGTTCCACCTCAAGTGTCGAAAACAGAACAAACAGAACAAACCCAGCCAATCAACCAAACAATAAAACTGAAAACATATCAACCAATGTTCATTGTAATAAGGAAAGGAAAAAACTGGGAATTTAAGAAATGTGATTCCTAATAAAACAAATTCCACAATGATAAGGACATTCACATAGTGTTTAAAACTATTTGGAATTATCTTGTTTTTCATATTAACCCAATATTAAAATACTTAATGAGAGAGGAAAAATGTTTCTGACTTCCGATAATAAAAAAAATTATGATTCTAGTTATTCTAAATATATATCCTCAAATTTCTAAACTTCCTGGTAATATCAAAGATGATAAAATTTTGGTATAAAACAAAGAAAATATGATGAGACTCAAATACTCTAATTTTCATGGAAGAGCTAGCTCATTAATGCAATGCTCAAAAAATTAGTATTCACAAATTCACAAATAAAAACTAGTGATACATGATGAGATAGTAGTAATAAAAGAAAGACACTGCTTAATTTCTTTGTGAAATTTTGTAGAACAAAAATCTATCTGTAATTATTAATCTCATTTATTCAATTGAACTAATCAGGCAAAATTTTAATAGGGCACGAATTTAATTATGCCGCCAGCACTCCCCAAACTTTTGCATGTTGCCTAGAAATGTAAAGTAGTACCATAAACTTTTGTTTTAAATGCTTAAATTCTGTTTTAATAAGAAAAATATTACCTATTGTTCATGAAATTATGGCATTTGCATTCTTTCAACAACTCTGTGGGACTGCTTGAAACAGCCAACATAGGATTTCTCACTGGACATCACTCCAAACTCAGAGATAAGCCACAATTATATTAGCAATGTTTAATCTACTAGAAAAAGTTTATTTTTACTTACAGTTATTCCATCATCATTTCCAATCAAATTGGCTATTTTCATTTCCAACATATCACAAGTGAATGAATGCCACATTTTTTGTGAAATAACTATGAACATTATCATAATATATAAAAACTGTGGTTAATAGTGTAATGTTACTGAAATTTTGGGGTCCTTTCATGGTTGCCAGAAGTTACAGGAGAAATCAGGGTCCCTTCTTGGGATTCTTAGCCTCATTAAATAAAGAATTTTGAAATAGACTCAAGAAGAACCTGAAGGAAATTTTTATTAGAGTTTAGAAGAAAAATCCAGAGCAGGTGAAGCTGCTACTTCATCAGCTGTCTAGAGGAGAATGGGGCAGAGAAGGGAAAAAAAACACATCGTGTGAGCTAATATGATAATCAGACTCATGGGAACTGAGCAGACACACGCCGGGAATGAAGTTTTGAGAAGGAGTATTGGTGAAGCCAACAGTGTGTGTGTGTCGGGGGGGGGGGGGGGGGGGGGGAGGGGGAATGAACAAAAAACAAAAATAAAAACAAAAAAAACCCAAACAAACAAACAAAAAAACATGTTGACATAATAGAAAGGAAAATAATAAAAGAAAATGGGCGACCATAGAAGGCTGCATGACTGTAGCCACTTAGGCCACTGTATTAGAGACTGGGATCCTGGTAAAGAAAATGTACAAAATCTTATTAAAGAAAAAATTATTTTGCCTACCTCTTTAGCATGGCTTAAAAGAAGGACACCCTCCTTGGTCAAGTGAATGACCCAGTCCAACTGCAATGTCAGGGCTCCACCAAGCCCAGGGAATCCATTCTTGACCAGGAGTTTTTGGTTTTGTTTTCCTTCTTTGTCATTTTTTTTTTGTATTCTAACAGTAAAACGTCAGCATATTGAACATATTTAAGCATTGAAAAGGATGAAATTATCTATAAAACTGAAAGTAGTAGACAGAGTTCCAGTAAGATGCTCGGGCAGTCCACAATTCACAGCTAAAAAGAGAAAAGGACTGAATAAAAACAGTAATTACACAGTGTCTTAGTTACTTTCTATTTCCATGACAAAACATCATGATATAAAAGAAAAATGTTTCATTCGTAGTTCATGATTCCGGAGGGTTAGAGTCCATGACCATCATGGCCTGGAGCATGTCAGCAGCCAGGCAAGCATGACACTAGAGCAGTATAGACGGAGTGTGGCATGAACCTACCCCCCGTGACACACCTTGGCGAACAAGGCCTCACTTCTTAGTCTTTCCCAAACAGTACCACAACTGGAGGCCAAACTTTCAAATAAATGATTCCATGGCCACCATTCTCATTGAAACCACCACTTTCTACTCACTAGCTCCGATACACTAACGGCCATATCTTAAAGAAAAATGCATTGAGTCCAACTTCAAAGTCCTCATAGCTTTTCACAGTCACAAACCAGTTTAAAATTTCAAAGTCTCTTTGTAGTTGCAACACAGTATCATAATTGTAACCCCTGTTAAAAAGCAAAAAAAAACAAACTAGAGAATTCCAATGTACAGTGGAACCTAGGATACATTACAATTCCTAAAGACAGCAATAAGTATATAATAAGGAAATATTGGGCAAAGTAACAAGGAAATCCAGCAGGGTAAGCTTCAAATCCTGTAGTACTATGTCTGTTATCAAAGGGATTAGATTCTCTGCCCTTACGGCTTTGCTGACTGTAACACACTTCTCACTTCTGAACTGGTAATGCTTCTTGGATGTAGCTCTCCCTGTTCAACATCCCATGGCTCTGGTACCTCCAACATTCTGAGGTCTCTGACACAACTCAGGTTTCACTTTCACAATTTCATGAATGGCCTCTCTGGGTCTCCATGCAAGGAGACTCTTGCTGTATGCCTGACCTCAGCAGTTTTCCTTAATCTTGGATGAAGATTCTACAGCCCCTTTACCATTTTATCCTTCAAGGCTCTGAAGCCAGAACTACATGACTGATGCTGCCATGTTAGGCTGCTAGCTTGGGATGGAAAATGGCGCCTTCCTTTAATAAGACTTGCATAAGCTTTGATTTGTTGTAGCTTTTTAGGAACAGATAATCTTTAGGCCTTTCCTTTTAACATATTGGAAGCTTAGCTAGGTAGGGTCTTTCCCCAGGGCATCACTCTCTTTATTCGTTTTTGAATCAAGTCTCTCCTAATATCTTTCCGCACAAGCCTGTGCTCCAATATTGAATTTCCTGGTGCTTTATTTCTTCTCAAAACTGCACGTTTTGTATTTCTTTTTGTTCCACTTGCTCTTTTTCAATGTAGATCTTTGTAAGAGTGATTGCTAAATCCAAGAAACAGGGTCAATATTAGACTTTTTCATCTAACAATTAAATTTTCCCCAAACTCTTCAATTTATCCGCAGGCAGATCTTTGGACAAAGTGTAAAAGAGGAAGAAAGTGTTGGTCTATCCCATCCAGTGATGTAATGATAAATAATTGTCATATTGCTGGGACTAGAGTAAAATGAAGATGATCATGTGACCATTGCATGGCTAGCAAAGTAGACATTGGGAGTAGCAGAGCACAGAACTTTCAGACAAAAGAAAAGAGAAATTCTGAATGGGAATGAGCCAAAGGAACAAGAGGAGATGATACTTTATTGCATAATTTAATCTTACAGATTAATCATTATTTTCTTTACTGAAAATAATGCAGTTGAAGATGATAAGATGTAATCATTCATCAGTAAAATATTTGATTCAGAAAAGGCAAAATTTATAGACTCTATATTAGCCCTAGTTTGTCACACATTTCTCTAGTAGATAAGGGTAGAGAAGTACCATATCACATGTCTTTGTGTTCTATTACTATGAAAAGACACCATGACCACAGCAACTCTTATAAAAGAAAGCATTTCACTGGGCTTGCTTACACTTTCAGAAGCTTAGTCCATCATCAACATGAAGGTAGACATGATGCTGGAGAAGTAGTTTAGAGTTCTACATTCAGATTCGTGAGTGGCAACGAGAGAGAGAGGGAGAGAAGGAGAGAGAGGAAGAGACACAGAGAGACAGTACCACTGGCCTGGCTTCGGCTTTTGAAAACTCAAAGCTCACCTCCAGTGACACACTTCTTCCAAAAAGGTCACACCTACTTCAAAAAGACCCTTCTAAGTAGTATCATTCCCTGATAACTAAGCATTTGATTAAATGATCCTATAGGGTCCACCCTTATTCAAACCACTATACCATACATACCTAGTTAAGACTATGAACATGCAAGGTTTTTTTTTTTTATCTTCATCATTAAGCCTCATTCAAATCATGGAGAAATGTAAAATTGGAAGATTCCTCACCTCAGTCTCATCCCATATAACAGAACGTCAATCTCCCAAGCCAATATTTTTTCCAACTCTACTAAATATTTGTTAGACTTGTCTAAGAGTTACCCTGTTCTCCACAGGGGGTAAAATCCTTATAAAGGTGGAAACTTTTCAGTGCCTTCTGGGCAATATATACAGCCAACTGTCTCAATATCCAAGCTAAACTTCCGATGTGACCTATCCTAAATATATGAACAATAATAAATATTATATAATATATATTAATATATAATATATATTAAAATATATAATAATATATATTAAAGTCCATGCTCTTAAAATATTATATAATGTTATATAATTACAATTATATAATGTTTTTTAAGAGCATGGACTTTAATATAAAAAAAATGAAAACAATTAACCAAATCTTTTACTTGCAACATTCCAAACTCTTCACATCAATGGAGATTCAGTCTGTCAATCAGTCTTTGCAGACACAGATTCTTTCAAGGAATTTTCTTTGATGGCAAAGTAATTTATACAAGAAAAGAAATGTTCAGTTGAACCAAAAGCCCTAAAAAGCAGGAAGATGAAGACCAAGAATTGGCTCCAAGCTTCTTTGAGCCCTTGCTTCCCAACAGCTCATGTCATCATTTGTCCTGTTTTGTTCTGGATGCTAACATAGATTTGCTGCCTTATGAAACAAAAAGGTTTTTTTTCTCCCTATTCCTGAAGCTACAAGTAAAGAGTCTAGGCATCCAAAGGGTTAACTCCTCCTGAGATCTTTCTTTGGTTTGCAGATTATTTCCTCCTGCTGTTATAATCATTTGACCTTTCCATGTGCCCAGACTCCTAGTGTCCCTTCCTCTTAAAAGGGAATCCATGCTGCTGTATTTTTGTCTCACTCAAGTCTCGTTTACCTAAATATCCTTTAGAAAACATCCAAATAAGGTTACATTCTAAGGTACCATGGCTTAGTACTTTCACACAGGTATTGGGAGGGGTATAATTATGGCCATAATAACATTGTCCATGACTTTCAGATGTTTTAACAATATACAGGTTGCATAATCAGGCATAAAAGCATCTGGCCTATCAGAACTTTTGTCTCACTGCTCTCTTTGAGGCCATTGAGTTGTGTGTAGCAGAACCATTAAGTGATTTCTCACTGCACTGAGAAGATCCCACTTGGAAACAAAAATGGATGTTTCCCTCTTTCTTTATCAATTCATATCATTTTCATGTGGCAATTGTTAATGACAAGGCCAGGATAATGCGTTTGAGAATGGCTTAAGGATGTGGGCCTGATGCACCTACATCTTATGTTTATCTTCTGTTCCTTATCTTCCTCATCCCAGATGTATAATACATAGTATCACAGAGTGTTGTGTTTCAACAAAACTTACGTGTTTCTGGGTCTGACACCAGTCATGATGGATAGTTAGGACCCATAGTCACATGATGAACCATGGCTAAATGAAAGTTTCTTCCAAATAAGTTTGTCATCTTGCTCTTAGCTAGTGCGATCTTCTGTTTTCTTATACTTGTGCCTACCCTTCTACACACAATCACCACCTAAAACCAGTCCTCTTCTTTGAGTTTTCCTTTCCCTTGTAACCCTGCTGAGAAAGGGCATGGCTTGATTTATTTTGCTTTCATCCATAAACAATTCAGAAAATGATTCACATTACTTTAAAAAGAAAGGCAATACATCTTCACAAAGACATTCTCAAATTTGTTGAGTCAACTCTCCCAACTTTGTCCTATGATTGATTTACTGGTTATATTATGAAAAGATGCCAAAGATCTTCTTAAATCACAAAGTTAAAATAAACTGTCTATATTTCAGCCTGAATTCAGGCTAAATCAGCCTTAAGTTGATTCATTAGAGGATGACGTTAAGAACGCTGGAGAGAGAAAATACAAAGAGTGCTGCTTGTGTTGACTTACAACCTTGTTGTAAATAGTTGAGTAGACACGTTCCTCTTGGGAGGCTAGTATTTAATCTTTAACAGGAAATTTCAATGCACTTATCCCTCAGGATAAGTTCACAGCAATAAAATTGAAAGGTAGAGTACCACCTATAGATGAATAGTTATGATAAGGAGCATTTATCCTGCCCAAGACTTCTATCATTTTAAATGTGTTTACCTGATTATGCTGCATCAGGACCTGCCTCCAGGAGGGCAAGGAGAGTTCAGGTCAGTTGAGTTATGGAATAGCACTGAATGAGAATTGCCAACTTGAAAACCCGATTGAATTCAATTACCAAGGAAGAAAATCTTTAAAATACAGCCAGATGTGTTTTGTAAAAGTCAACTTTAACTCTTTAAAAAGGAATAATTTGTCATGGCAGATGAAGACTCTCAACCTGATTGTGTCTTGCTGTATTTTAGAGATCCCTGAATCCTTTCAGCCAATG
>CABHPR010131371.1:0-13111 GCA_902168415.1 Peromyscus melanophrys
GTTCTTTCCTTTGGCTCCTTTCCTGACCTCATTTCCTCCCACCTTCTCACCAGCTGACACTGCTCCAGCAGCATTGGCTTTCTCCCTAGTGCTGCACACATTCCCATATGAGGTCTTTTGTGCTTGCTACTCCTCTACCTCTTGTCCGGTTTCCTGGATATTTGCATGGCTGGTGCCCTCCTTTCCTAAAGGTTTCTGTTCAACTGTTCCTTCCTTCCCTCTGCAGACTTTTTCTTTCCTGACTCTGCACTCTGGGATGAGCCATACCTAGTATTTCCCCAACATCTTGAATTACATTCTCCATAATAATACATTTCAAGATTGCCTTCTAAATTGTTAACTCTTCTACTGTTCTGTAAGGATAGATGTTCAAATTGTTGATCATGCTGTGAATGATGTGTCCTGGTACTAGCAAAGTATGGCTGGTGTTGAAGTTTTCTTCTGGAAATAATACTAAAGCCAAGATTTCATGTGAAGGTCATGGTTAAGCACGGATTAACCTAAACTCAAGGAAGCCTTCTGGGATATTTAACTACTGTTGATAGGAGAGCACAGAATACAGCAGAAGGTTTATCTGGGCTTATCACATAAGCAAACATACCCCAAGGCAGTGTAGGAACTAGACATATTTCTTTGTAAACAAATTCCTCACTACAGGTATTGTCATTTACAGACTCAATCACTTAGATTATAATAACATAATTAAATTGAGATTTGTGGCAGACAATGGATTAGCACTATTGCATTTTTTATAGAATTTATCCCAAAATGCAATTTGTCACCAAGAATAATATGTAATTTAGATGTTCAAATATCTATCTCAGCCCCCAAAACACTAGAGGATCCTTACTTTCAGTCTGAATGCTGGCTTGTGCTGACCAGCATACTAAGCAAGCATCCAGGGATTATCCCAACATCTGCTTGGGAAAGACAGATGTTGTCATTACAAATCTTCGTCCATGTGTTCCTTCATAGTTAAAAAGAATTGTTCTCATGCATTGAATTCATAAATGCAAGTAAGAAATAGAAAAATAAAAGAGAAATGGAAGTCTATAGGATGTTCTGAATGGGAAGTTTCATGACTGGAGAAGTAGAAGAAAAAAATAGCCAGGGAAGTCAGGGGTGTGGCAGTGATGGGGAGCAAAGTAAGACATTATGAAGGTCTCAAGCTACATAAAATGCCTTTTGTATAGTTTGTCTTATGTGGGATTTTATCACCACATAAAACTCAATACGCTTGTTTTCACGGCAAGCAGGAGGACGCTGTATAAAGAAGCTGGAGAAACAGCATGCAACTCATAAAAGACATGTAGTTGGAATTTACACATGCATCCATCATGGGGCAGTGTGCAACTAGAGGCAGCCAAGGACGTTTAGTGCCCGACAAAAGTGATGCTTCATTTCTCACTGCAAAGCCTGCTGGTTGAAAGGCAAACACCTGATCTAGCCAAGTGGCGCTGAGAGACATGGCTTTTCAGGATACTTAATCTTTTCCTACATCTTGCCTCCTTGGCCATGTCTTGAGAATAACTGTGTTTGTGCCGAGTTTATTCCAGCCTCCAAAGGCCTGTCCTTACTGGACTCTGAGATGTGGGGAGCAGGAAAGGACATAGCTACCGATGGGTCACTGGTATGAAAAGCAGCATCTGACTGGTTCTCTCAGGGCTTTCCTTTGGAGGTTTGGCTCTGGCTCAAAACCACTTCTGTCTACTGATGACAGCTTGCGATATTGTGTTCCAGTTTCATTGATCAAGGCAGCCAGCAAGGTTTGCCTTACCTAGATTTTTATCTATGTGACAAAGAGAGGGGCAGATGGACCTGGCACAGTGTGATTTGTGTGAGGACCTGACCCCATGTAGGCATGGTGCTTGCTGGCACTTGAATATTTCATACTCCTAGGTTTATATCCATGTCTTAATCCTGCAGCTGAATCGTGGGGGAACTTCCCTTAGTACAGCTTTCATCAGACTAACTTCCCTTTTCAGAAAGACTGCTACAAACACCCTTCCTAAACACACACTAATTATGCAGATTAAGATGATGGGTTGGTGATTTTTCAGGGGAATCTAAATGCTACAGAAGATATAAGTGATTTTATAAACCTTTAGAACACACACTTAGAACAACACAAATGAAGGCTTCTCTCCCATTAGGAAACTGAAGTCACATTATCCCCAATGACTCTTGTAATGTCCCTGGCGCAGGACCACATGCAACAGATGCAAAAGGTCACCAGTGAAGAGCAAATTATTTTTGCGACAATAGCAAAACTGCTATCTGTGAAGCAGTCCTTCTCACTCTGCATTTGGAGTGTTACCACCTGGATTTCATGGACTGACTTTCCTTTTTATAAGCTGGAGTATAATTTGTTGAATATGACAAAAAAAAAGACGAAAAGAGCCACAACAAAAAAGCAAGAGAAAGGCACATTCCCTTTGTTATATTCCCTCAAGTATAACCAAGCATCAGCTCGAGCCTGCTTCAAATGGGCTTTGCCTTCCTAAATAATGTTGCCGCTTACACCTCTCCTTGCCCCTGAACTCAAGTGATTTGCTTAGTTAATCAAGCTTAAATAACATGTAGCAGCAAGGGGAAAAAAAAAAACAGTGAAAACTAGAAATGGCTGCAGCTGTTTTCTGCATTGTAGGAGAATAGAATTCATCTGTGTGGTAGATGCTCTTTTGTTTTTGTTTAGAACAACTTACAGATGGAATTTTCAGATCATGCAAAAAAAAAAAAAGTTTCAAAGACTGGTCCAGGATAGGGGTACAGGCACAGGAACAGCATTACTTAGAGATCAACTGTCAAAAATGTCGATTTTGTGTGTTTCTAGTTTTATTTTGTTATGGATTGGGGCTGGGAGGGAGACAAGTGGTATACGCTAGAGCAAGGAGAAGATAGAAATGTAGACTTTCTCATTATATATCCACACTCATACACAGGCACCTAGACAGGAAATTGTGGCCATCTGGATCTTCAGCAAAAGGAGGATTTGCAAGAAATTTCTTAGTGTGGAAATAGCTGAAAATCCCTAATGGCTGTGAATCATATCAGTTTTGTGCTATTATCAAATCTGGTTTAATGCCTCCTATACCTTTAGAGTTGATGTCCCTGTTCTCAGTTGGAGGTATCCTATACTTGGCTCTGTAAGATGACATGACCAGATATCTGGAAAACTCAAGAGACAGAGAAGCAAAAGAAAAGTCATGTAAGGAGATACAAATAAGGTGATCGGGTGAGCTAGGTGCTTGAGAGGCATTGTGAGGACCTCACTGCACCCATGGAATTGGGAGGGTACAGGCTGTCTTGTGGTGCGTTATGGTTATAGTATTTTGTTTATATATATTTTGTTGATATACAACAGGTAACTATTCTGCCACAAAGAAAGCTGCTCAGAGTGTGTTTTGATGCCAGTAACATAAGTTCCACAATTTCAGTCACCTGTTCTTTTTCCACTTTCTCCAAATTCTAGGTTCAGTTGTTTCTCCTCTCTCTCTCTCTCTCTCTCTCTCTCTCTCTCTCTCTCTCTCTCTCTCTTCTTTCTGCAATGTAGATTAGGCTGCCTTTTTGTATAAGCCTTTCCAGTGCTGGGATTGTAAAATTGTACCATCAGTAACATTTCATTTTCCCTATTTGGTATACATATAAAAATTACTTCATTATGATGCACTCAGAAGCCAGCATGTGATGCAAGGCTTTAATCCCAGGACACAGGAGACCAGGCTGTGAATTCAAGGCCAGACTTGTCTACTTGAGTTCCAGAAAGTCAGGACTATGTAGAGAGACTATGACTCAAAAAACCAAAATCAAACAAACAAGTAACGTGCTCACAGATAAAAACATTTAACAGCTAGATTAAAATAGCCACTCACACAAACACCTACACAGTGCCAAAATCTGTATCTCAATTAATTTCTATGAATTAGAATGACCATTTTGAAGCCAAGAGCTTTGCTTAGAGTTTTACATGTTGTTTTTTTTTTTCCTGAGCTCTTTTCCTCAGTCTCCTTATTTACTCTTTTATTCTTTTTGTGGTTGTCAAAAAATACAAGACCAAAAGGGACTTATGGAAGAGTTTACTTTGTCTTATAGTTCCAGAGGGTCAGTTATGAGAAGTATGTCAGCATGTAGCAAGAGCAAGAAGCTAAGAGATCACATCCTCAAGCATAAACATTTGAGACAGAGAGAAGAAACTTGAGTTCAGATGAGTCTATGAACCCCAAAGCTTGCCCCAAGTGACATATTTCCTTTAGGGAGGCTCCACCTCCTAAAGATACCACAACCTCAGAGTGTATCATGAACTGGGAACCTGTTGATCAGATACTTATGGCAGATGTTTCTTCTTCAAACTACCACTCTCTACCCATTCTTTCAAGTCACATTTCATCTCCACGAAGTTGACTTTAACTATTAAAATCTACACAAGGATGATCCCAGCTTAGACTACTAGCAATAGTGGAGACGGTGCCTAAGCTGGCTTTCCTGCTAATCAGATTGGTGAATACCCTACCTACCATCAGAGAGCCTTCATCCAGTAACTGATGGAAGCAGATGCAGAGGTCCAGAGCCAAGCTCCAGGCCGAGCTCCAGGAATCCAGTCAAAGAGAAGGAAGCAGGATTCTATGAGCAAGGGGTATCAAGATTATGATTTAGGAAACCCACAGAGACAACCAAACCAAGCTAGTGGGAATTCATGAACTTTAGACCCTAGCTGTGGAGTCTCCATGTTACTGGACTAGGCCATTTGCATAAGCAAGACAGTTGTATAGCTTGGTCTGCTTAAGGGGCCCCCTGGCAGTAGGATCAGGATCCATCCCTGGTGCATGAGCTGGCATTTTGGAGCTCATTACCTATGATGGGACACCTTGCATAACCTTGATGCAGGAGGAGGGGCTTGGACCTGCCTCAACTGAATGTACTGGGCTCTGCTGACTCCCCATGGGAGGCGTTACCTTGTCAGAGTAGGGAATGGGGGAGTTGGGGGAGAATGCTGCAGGGGCAGAGAGCGGGAGGAGGGAGGAGAGGGGGATCTGTGGTAGGTATGTATAATGAATGAAAATTTTCTTAATAAAAAAACAAAGCAAAAAATAATAACAAAAAAAACTACCCATGAATTGCCTATAGAAGTCCTGCAGCACTCTTAGTAGGAAGTGAGAAACATTTATAGAAGTGTGACAATTCCTTAGATGTTTTCTCTACAACATTTTGTTCTGCCTACTGAAAACAAAAGAAATTCTGAGGATAAAGGAAATGTGTTGCTTATTTTTCAGCTACTTTCAACTATACTAAGCCTATTCCTGGGTACATACTAACTTCTCAATTAGCATTCTGTTAATGGGTGGGGAGTTGCATTAGTCTTGAAAATAAGCATTTATTAGCTAGGAAAATTATACTAGTGGGAAGTAAGCTGGTGCATTAGTGGATCCAACCAAGCATGTTCTCCTTGGTGGATGCTATTTAGGTGGGCCACTGTATGGTAAATTAAGTTCTCACAATGAAAAATTATAAGACTTTCAGATCTCTGAGTTTATGTGGTGTCCCACTCAACATGATATTTTCACCTCTTTACTCACAATGATACTCTTACCCACATAGCTTCATTAAGAGAACCCAAAATAAAATAAAACCTAATAATATCCCTTAGTCAAAGAATCAAATTAAGAGAGCTTACAGACCCTTTTAATATTTCTTTAAACGTTGAGAGTACAGTTAGCTTAATGAGAGACTAATATCTTAAACCCCACATCACCCTGAGTACTGCAAGCTAAGGCATTCATGTGCAGCCACAGACACAAAGTGTAATTTTAAAGATCTCTATTTGCTATGCTACTGAAAGGAATCAGAAGGCTTAGAAAATTATTTTCATGTTCCCCTTTCACCACGAGTCCTCCTTTCAATTTTATTTTGTTTCTTCTTTTAACTTCAAGCTTATTTGTGTGTGTGTGTGTGTGTGTGTGTGTGTGTGTGTGTGTGTGTGTGTGTTTGTGTGTACATATATGTGCAGGTTCCTGTGGAAGGTAGGGAGGGTGTAAGATTCCTGGGAGCTGAAGTTACAGCTGGTTGTGAGCCATCACGCCTGGGTTCTGGGAACAGAATTCCAGGTCTCTACAAGAACAGTGCATGCTCTTAACCTCTAAGCTATCTTTCTAGCTCTGGCTTTCATTTTTCTTTCTGTTTGTCCATGCCCCTTCATACATTTTGCTCTGTATTTGAGGCTTCTCAAATCTCTTCCTTACTCACAACGGCCACCATCTGCAAAAAGGCTGCCCCAGTGGGGAACACTTGGAAGTAAAGTGAAAATTCTACTTTCACCACGATTAGATTTTTATAACCAGGGTATCAATAAGAAAATTGTGTGCAATTAAAATAGTCACAAACTCCAATTAGTAGGTGTTAATAATAGCAAGAGCTACTCCAATAAAGTTGAAAAACTTCGTCTTTTCACCTTACATTGAAATAAGTCTTTCTGTACTCATCTGAACCTCTGCTTAATAGTTGACTTCTTCATACAGGCCAGGTTGTTTCAAAGTTAGGTTTGTTAGGACATAGAATAGAGTGAAATGTTTAGGCTCTGATAGAGACATGGAACCCAGATGATGGCAGCAGACTGAATCTGGACTCTCAACTTTTGCTGGTGTGTAGTACAACAGAGGAGTACCTCAGCCTGAAGAGCTAACACAGTTGGATAGATAATGCCCCTCTGTGCCTCTTTCTTTTTCTTTGACCGTCTCTCTTTTTATCTCTTTAACACCTAAAATCAAATCATAAATCCCATGGAGTATGTATGGTACAGCTTTATTATAGTAGTTACACCGAAGGACCCACTTGGAAGCAATGCCAGATATCTGCCTATGATATCTGTCACTCAATTGCAAGCATCTATGGCCATGCATGAAGCTTCTGCACATCAAATGTGTCAAATTGAGGACCCAAGAGGTGAGTTTAGGTATTTTGGTTTTATTTCATCTATCATTATCTAATGTTTGAATTATGGACAAAGAATATGTTAAGGAGAAAAAAAATCATGGTAAACACTTGACATGTTAAAATTGTTTCCCATTGACTTGGTTATTACATGAGAAGCCTTCAGTTTTTTTAAAAAAAAGAAAATCAAGTCTACTTCCCATCAAGTCTTAATGAATTAAGATGTTAGTGAATGATATTATGAGACTTCTGGTGTCAGCATGGGACTTCAACTCTTCTCTCAGATTTTGGAGGCAACAAGTGGGGAAGGCGATGACATTGAGAATTTGACAACACTTAAGTTAGAAGGAAGGAAATCAGTATGTAGATCTATGGATTTCAAAATTCTATATGACTTGCTATATCAGTTCACAAGAAAAATAAATAATCTGTATCAGCATTTAATTATTGTACATTGTGGGCACACTTTGAAGTCAACATTGAAGGCAAGCCATGAGGTCCTTACATACACACTCTAGTACTATATCAAAGGCATGTATTTACTGATGTTATTTCAATGACAACATTGAATTTCTTCACAGACAAAACAAACAGGCTTTTGTTTGCCACTTTTATGGCATATTTGATTTATTTTATACATATATGGGTGTTTGTCTGCATGTATATCTCTGTATGATGTGTATGCCTGGTACCTAAGGAGGCCAGCAGAGGTTGTCAGGCCCCCTTGAACTAGACACAGACAGTTGCAAGCCACCATGCACGTGATGGAGATCAAATCTGGGCCACATAGAAGGTAGCTAGTATTCTTAACCACTGAGGCATTTCTCCAGCCTCATATTTGAAGAAATTGTAATGACCATCATTTAATTCGTTTTTAAAGTGATATGACTACTAAGTTCATGAAAAGAAACAAAACTATATAATGAAGGAAAAGATTTGCCACATGTAAAAAAAAATAAAATTTGTTAAGTAATTTTCACCTTGCCAATAATGTTTTCTAAGGGTATCTCAGGGAAAGTTAATCTATTTTAAAATTCAATACAATAAATAAATATAATTGATTCACCTAAGATTTTATTGTTTAATTCTTGAAAATGTGTTAGTGTGATTTTATAGGCTTGGTCACAGTAGTAGAGATGTGATATGTAACTACCATTCTGAAGAGCAAAAAACATGTATACTTCATACCCTAAACACAACTCAATTTATATTTGTAGTGGTTGGAAGCCCTCAAAATACTAAGGACTGTAAGATAGGGGCTTTTTATAAGCAATCTTTCAATTCTGACAATAGGAGCTATTTTTAGGCACCTACTACAAGGCTGGTAGCAATATATTATCATAGTAAGCTTTCTACCACTCTGTGAAGTTAAGGGAGTTTACTGCATTGTTTATGGAAGCTGCATGAATCAAGAAGCACCTAGAATTTGTCCAGCCTGTGGGTAACCATTTTAGTCTTCAGCATTGGTTTGAACTTCTTTCCATACATCCTACTACATCTGGGTATAAATTTATATTTTTGAGTTTCAAATAAGAACGAGTAACATAATACAAACACCTACCATGTCAGATAGGGTGTGGCTTTCTGAGCAGGTCTTTAAAGTGTCTGGAGGAATATTGTTGAATTAGGAAGTGTTAGCTAAGGTATAGTCACAAATGTTCAAGGGGATTGGTTGCTACCCACTCACATTTAATGCTGGCAGATTACTAGCAAGAAAGGCCTTAACATTATACTATCTTTTTATTTTGGGTATACAGTGAAATATAATGGGCTTTAAAAATACTAAGGTGCTGAAGAGATGGATCAGCCATGGTGAATACTGGTTTCTAGATCAGAGGAACAAAGTTCAGTTCCCTGCACTTATATAAGGTGGCTCACATTCTGCAACTTCAGCTTCAGAGGATCTGAAGGCATCAGTGAATGCATATCACACACACACACACACACACACACACACACACACACACACACACACACACACACACACACACACAGAGAGAGAGAGAGAGAGAGAGAGAGAGAGAGAGAGAGAGAGAGAGAAACAGAGACAGAGACAGAGACACAACAACAGAGAAATAACAATACTAAAAATCTTTAAAAATATTGTAGTCTTATTTTGACTTCGTAAATCTAATATGACCTTCAGTCACCTTGTTTTGTTTTGTTATTTGATTGTTTTCTCATGACAATGTTGTTTTCCACTGATTTACTAGAAAAAGACTATTTTACAGAGACATGGCATGTTTAAACTGCCTAGACATCAGGTCATATGTATACACTGACTATTCAAGAGAAAAAAGGCTACAGAAATTATAAAGGTGACGTTAGTCTGCCTCTTTAAGAAGCTCCTAATCTGCTGGTGAGGAGTAAGGATGCCTGTAAAATAAATAGCACTAGAATACCCTGGCTAAGAGAAAAATGGCTAAGAAAGCAGTAAGACATGCTATAATACTTGGATAACCATAGAGAACATTCTTAGAGGCTCTAGAGATAGCTCAGTGGGTAAAGGTTTTGCCGTGCAAATGTGGGAAACTGAGTTCATATCTTCAGCACCATGTAAATGCTTAGTATGTGTCCTATCCCCCCAATCCCTGTACTGAGGAAGGAGACAAGGGGAATTCCCAGACCAAACAGTCTAGTTAAACTAGCCATATATGTAAGCTCTTGATTCAAGAATGATAATGTCTCAACACATAATGAGGAGAGTAATCAAACACAACAGTGGATGTGAACTTTTGGCCTCCATACATATACAAACATATTTACATACATGTGGACATGAATAAACACATATAGATACCACACACACGCACACACACACACATACACACACACACACACACACGCATACACACACACACACACACACACACACACACACACACACACACACACACACATATATGTACAAAAATAAAAAGAAACCTTGTTGAAACTATCATGTTACAAGAACAGTATCTGAGATGTTTGGAAGTTTCTCTGACAGTGATATTAAGTCTATACAGTCTATGAAGTCAGAGACCCTAAATATCAACTTAGCATCTTTCATTTTTATGGTTCTAGACAAGCACCAAAATTCATGTGGCTCTTTCTCTTCTGCATGTGTTCACTTCAGGCACAGGGCTCATAGGCTGTAGAGTATATGTGATGTTCATGTTTACCACACTATTCCAGGCTGAAGAAGCATGTGACATTGAGTCAGACAGCTGTTAACAGCTAATACCTACCAAGAGCCATTAGCTGTTCACTCTTTGACAAACATATTCCACATATATATACTGGTTATAAGCAGAAGGCTAGAAGCAGATCAGTTAACTTTCCCTGAATATTGAGTAACATCCAAAATGTTTTTTTTTTTTTTCAGACAGGCCCCTTCTCTATAACTCAGGTTTCTGACTCTCTGACTCTATATCTAAAGTGCTGGCATTACAGGTTTATATCACCACACTTGGCATACACTATTATTCACTTAATCTCAATAAACTTGCTGTACATTTTGCATAATACAACTCAGGGTGGTCACACAGTAAGGAATGGAGTTGGATTTGAACATGTACCTGTATGAGAACAACCTGTTAACTATACAAATAAGTTCATGAAATAGAATCTATTATGATGAAAATAATTGGAAGCAATCTCAATGGCTGACATCAAAGAATGAGTTTAATTAAATATGGTAAGTAAACATAATAAAACAGGGATGAAGTTATTAAAATTATAATTTAATACAGACGCTCCTCAACTTAAAATGGGATTACCTCCCCATAAACCTATCACAAATTGAAAATATTAAGTCAAAATTACATTTAATACTCCTAGCCTAATGAACTTCATTGCTTAGTAACACTGTGCATTGTTAAATATCGTTGTGTCTACCCTGTTAACCTCAAGGTTTGTTGGGTTCTGAGACTGACTTTGCTGCCCAGTGTCACAAGAGCCTACCTTATTTCATTCTGCCAGAATTAAAAAAAAAACTGCACTGGGTTTCTATGGAACACTATTTCTTTCGTGATATAGTAGAGTTGAAAGAGTATAATCATTGTAAGTCAAGAATCATCTGCACAATAATTGTTAAAAGACTGATAAAGAGTGCAATCAAGCCATATAAAAGAAATTGTTAATATTACATAAGTATATGAATGTGGATGCTGAGTGCTACTATTAAATATATGCACTTCAAAGTTATAAGGGTTCAGGCTAAGTTACTTATTGCAGAAGAGTCACAAAAGAAAATGTCTTAGTTACGGGTTTTATTGCTGCAAAGAAACACCATGACAATGGCAATTGTCATGACAGGACATGTGGCATGCATACAGACATGATGCTAGGGAGGTAGCTGAGAGTTCTACATCAGTATCCACAGGCAGCAGGAAGAGACTGAGAGCCACTAGGGCAGGCTTGAACTTCTAATACCTCAAAGCCTGCCCTCAATGACACACTTCCTCTAACAACACCACACCTACTCCAACAAGGTCATACCTCCTAATGGTGCCTTTCCCTATGAGTCTATGGGGGCCATTTTCTTTCAAATCAGTAGAGAAGAACTAGGTATAATGTACTAATTCTTGCAGTGGGGCAGTTTATTCATTTGATGATAAAACTATTTTTAAAATCAACTGCTATTTGTCAGTGGTACAGGTTAGCTGTCTGTATAATGGTGAGATGCAATTGCATTACAGGAGCAGCTTGTCCACTGTCTGTACATTGAGACAGTCATGTGATGTTTGCAGACATAAATCAGAATGCAGCAAAATTATCACCTCACAGTTCTGAATTATTTTATAATGAAAATCAACCATTTTCAGCCTCAATGTATACTATCTTCAGAAAATTCAATGGTGAAAAAAATACATTTCCAAGAATACATACCCAAACAAAACATAAATCACTCCTTAGAATAGGGGTTGCCAGTTGGGAAGAGAAGAAATTTAAATATTGAAGAGGGCCATGAGAAATAAATAAAACAACTATATGAGTAAATCTGATAGTGAAAAGGTGGACAGAAAGATTAGCAGAGACAGAGGATTGAGGAATTTGCTATGAGATTGAACCCTAGCATGTCAGAACCTTCAGCATAGTCTCATCAACATGACTGCCTAAACATGAACTGAACAAGGACAACAGCAGACATGCTGAAGCGGATGGAAGAAAGCCTAAGGGGCCTCTTATAAAAACTATGGTTAACAAAGAAACATTGAAAGCTGGAGAAATAATCTTTCCCAGGGAAAAACAAACCAACTGGCTGTCCAATACCAAATGGTTATCACTGAAAACATGCATTACATTATACAGGCTGAATAGGTTGTATTTTGTATTTATGTATTTAGGATACATAATTTTTTAATATATATTAGAAAAGAGACCATGAATTTGAAAAACAGCAAGAAAGGGTAAATGGAAGGCTTTGGAAGGAGGAAGGGGAAGGAAGAAATCATGTAATTATAATCTCAAAAATAAAAGAAATAATTTAAAAAGAGAAAGTGAGAAGATATCTGAGTGATGTGATTTAAAGAGCATTCCTGGTCATATAAAACACTCATCATCATTTGAAAGAAGTGAGTAGAATGGACAGATTCTATGTTCCTTGAAATTATTTGAACTGTTAAGAAGTTCAAAGGAGGGCTAAAGGCAAGAACTGCATAACTTTAAATGGAAAAATAAAATCTTGGGAGAAACATTTCACTATGAATCTAGAGGAAAACACAGGGTAGAACGCAAGCAGAAAAATAGAAAACGATGAAGTTTAAAAATATTATAGCGATAAAATGAAAACCATAGATGATCATAATCAAGGTTAATGAACTTAGTGACACTTTATAAATAGGTTGAAGAGATCGTGACATGGCCCAGTTGGTTTAAGTACTTACTGTGTAAGTGTAAGGACCTTAGTTCATATCCCCAGCACCCACAAAAGGAATTGGTTTTTGTTGCAAACTCTTATGATACTAGCATTGAAGAAGCAATTGTCAGGAGCTTGCTGGCAGGGAGCCTGGCCACATTGGCCAGTGCTTTAGGATCAGTGAGAGTCCTTGTCTCAAAGAGAAAATTGAAAACAAGACAAAGATATCCAACACTTGCCTCTAGTCTCTACATGTGAGTGTGCATTGCACATGAATGAACACATACACAAAAGTGCACATCACACACACACACACACACACACACACACACACACACACACACACAC
>CABHPR010131371.1:13121-24370 GCA_902168415.1 Peromyscus melanophrys
CACACACACACACACACACACACACACACACACACACACACACACACACAATGTTTAAAAGCTACTTCTCCAAAATAGCTACAACATTTACCTATGGCTATATGAATAGGTGTTTATATATTGTTGCTAGGAATTATATTAGTTTAGTAAATTTGTGGTTGTGTAGTCTTAATCACTCATCAAAAAAAATGTAACAGAAGGCAGAAACTGAAGAAAATCACAACCAATCAAATTTCAGTGGTGTGGAGCCCAGGCCCAATGGATATATCTACACAATGCTTTGTAATTGAGGCTCAGGAAACTCTGGGGAAGAGGGTCAGAAAGACTGTAAGATCCAAAGGATGAGGGAGTGAGTGTGCTGTGAGATCCTGTCTACTAAGTTATACTCATACAGTCTCACCACTATGACTGAATAAACATGAAGTATGCTCACATAGTCTCATCATCTGGACTGCCCAAATGTGACTGAACAAGGATGACACCAGAAGATTTGCAAATGTGGATGGGGAAAAGTCCACGAGGCCTCAACCTTATACAAAGAACTATACGCTGTTGAGGAATGTTGGGAATGGAATAGGTTGCCTTCCTCAGAAAAGAGCACATTGACTGCTTGTCCAGTGGTAATTGGTAAGTCCTAAAAACATACATATAAGTAACATTATATAGACTGAGCAGGTTATATTTAGGTTTTATATATATATATATATATATATATATATATATATATACATATATATATGTGCAATAAAATTAATGAAAGTGAAGTCATGTATTTGAAAGAGAACAAGGATGGGGTATACTGAAGGGTTTGAAGGGTTTGAGGGGAGGAAAGGGAAGAGATAAGTGTTGTAATTATATTATGGTCTTAAAAAATAGCTGCAGCTACATGCATGCTATTTAGAACAGACACAAGAGAACTTATTCCGCCCAATTTTAAAATTGAGGCTTTGTATAAACTCAAATGTAACCATAGTATCAAGCTATGTTAATGCAAGAAAAATAATTTGAATCCTAGAAATTTTGTGAGACATAGGAGAATTGAAGTTCAGAATAATAATGTGTTCACTAGAGGAAAAATATATGGTTGATCTAAACTTATGACATAATTATATACATATGTATCAATAGAATACTTATTTTATTAATGGATTGAAATTGTATTTTGGATGAAAGCAAGGCCTAGTAAATTTTTTAAAAGAATTATTGAAAAATAATCTTTCATTAAATACAATCAAGTTAGAAATGAAAACCAGATATAACCTCAGTCTTCACTACTTAAAACATTAAATATTATACTAAAAAGCCATTTGAGAAACTCTGGGTCAAAAAAAGTCATGATGAAAATTCAAAACTATGTAGAACAAAGCAACAAGGAAACCAAAGTGTACTTATTGTAGGGAGGCAGTTAAATTCCCAAATACTAAGCAATGCATGTTTAAAAGTTTATATTAGCATCAATCAACCCTCATCAGAGAGGCTTCTTTCAATAGATGACAATTAACACAGAAGTCCTAACTGGTCAATGTGCAAAGATTACGACACTCTTGAGTGCTCAACCCTAAATGAGATATGTATATCACACCTTTTCCCACAGTGCAAAAAGAGCATCTTAGAAGAGAGACAGAAAGATTCTGAGAGCCACAGGTGGTAGATGATCTCAAGGAAACAGGATTTTATTTACCTGATGCAATGGAACAGATGCATATATGAACTTACAGTAACTGTGGCTTCATGCAGAAGACTGCACAAGGTCAAGTCAGACAAAATCTCAGTATGGAAAAGGGAATGTGCACATAAGTCCCAACCCTAGCTGAGGAGCTATTGACATTTCTTGATGTCTGAGAGAAAGAGGAACCATTTTCTTTAAAAATGTGACCTTTGTTAGGTCCACCATTCTTTAGGGTAGGCCCCACACCCAAGAATATTTGAGCAGTTCAAATTAGATTTGTTGAGTTAAAAAATAATCACAAAGTTGGCTAGGTAATGAGATATGGCTAGATCTTGGAGGATTTGGAGAAGGTGGATGAATATAATCAAAACACATTATATGAAATTCATAAGTAATATAAGTAATATAAATATTAGTACAAAATGCTCAGCTTGCTTAAAGTCAGCAGTAAGATTAATTCTATTAAAAAATCTTTCATTTTATATCCAGTTTACACTGGTCCCATTCAAAGATCTTTTCCTTCAAAGCAAAATCATGTGTTCTAAAGTACACATTTTTTATTAAATATTGCTAATGTCATAAAAATGCAATCTGACCAACAGTCTAGTCTAAAACTAATAAAATAGAATCTTTGTTTATTTTATCTTTATGATTAGGTGAATGCATGTTATACATATATGTGTACACATTTTATATATATATATAATTATATATGCTTGTGTTTTGGTATTGTTTACATGGTGCAAACTGGCTTTTAAATAAATGGGCATGTTAAGTCAAAAGCCAAAAAAGGAAAAATTAAAAAAAAATTCCCAATTTTAAAGAATGGAAGAGAATAGACCTAATAATAGTAAAATAAATAATAGGTTAGAATAGAGATGATGAAATAGAAATTGTATGTCATTATAATTATTTTAAAACATAAGAAAAGTTCATTATAAAGACCAAAAATTAGCAAAATTATTCTAGCAAGATATAAGAAAATACTCTATAAGCTATAAGAAAACACAGAAATGTTTATATACTGTGATAATGTATCTGATGATGCAGCTAGAACTAAATTATGTGATCAGCCAAAAGCTGAGAACCATGTAACAGAAACTGATGGTCTCTCTATAACTACTTATGGATGAAGTTGGTAGATCTCAAATGCCCTCTCCTAATGAAAATGATGTCTAAATATTTTCCTACATGAACTCTACCAAAAGTTCAAGGAGCTGATAACTCCAGGTTACACAGGTATTTCAGAAAACCAAATGATAGAGGAAAACAACTAAGTCACTTTATGAGCCCATAGTCTCTGGGTATCAAATCTACAGAAAGTATTAGAAAGAAAAATTGCAAGTCAATCTTACTTATGAATATAAATGGAAGAACAGTAAACAATATATTAGCACTCTTCAACTCAGATAGATAGATGTAAGCTATTACATCATAACCACACTGCATGTCAGAATATAAATTGGATCCAGCATTAGAACATTTAGAGAGGGATTTCTACATCAGTAGATAGAAGAAAATCATATAATTTTTCCATAGAAGCATAAATCGGTATGTAATAGAATTCCACAGCCATTTGTTATATAAGAAGACATTTCTAAGTAAACCAGAAATAAACATAAACCTCCTCAACTTGACAAAGGGAAGAAAAACATATTCAAACAAATCACTGGAATAAATGGTAGAATTTAGTTGTGCTTCCAGATACAATATTGCAATATAAAGTTCAATGTTCCAGACATCAGTACAATTTTTCTGATATATTATAAGTACACAGATGTACAAACTCAATTCAGTGTAGAGGGTTTGAGAGTATGTGTAAGTTCAGTACCAGGTTTTCAATAGAAACACCTGTGGGTGTCAGCAGGACACCCACAAGTAGAACAGAGTGTATATATAATCTTCAAGGGGAAAAATTAAAGAAGTTAACAAAAAATCTGAAAAGTTAAAGTTAAGTATAAGCCAATGAATGCAAGTACCATGTTTAACAATGACAGCATACACTGAGAATCATTTCCCTATAATACAGTCTAGAGATTAAATGCAATTCTAAAATGTGGAGAGGAGTTTCATTAGAAAACAGGTTTCGTAAGAGAAAGAATTGATTTAAGGACTTTAAAGGCCAAGCAAATCCCAAGGAACATCCTAAGGGTATACATACCTATAAGATATAAAAAATTTTACTGTCACTATATAAAAATAAAGACAACACTTTTATGCACATATCACGGACAAACAGACATGAGGAATACTTACCCACATATGAAAACTGACACGAGGCAGAACATTTACTGAAGGTCAGTGATGGGGAAAGTCTAATTATCAGCTCATCTGAGGATGTTACTTTCAAGGGGGAAAAGCAAACACACAAAATCTTTATCTGTTGCTGTATACAAGCAGATGTCCGGATACAGTATCTCTGGTGGAATCCCAATTTTACAGTTAAAAAAAGACAGAAAAACACCTCTATGGTATTTTTATACCATTTTTTATACCATGGTTTCATATTTTAATGAATTTCTAATAAATATTTTAAAAAGCTCAAATAAGAGAAAGATTTATGTTTGAAATAAGATGATTTTCAAAATACACTATCTGAACTTGAAGAAAGAAGGCAGTCTTTTAAACAGAACAGCAAAGGCTTAAAAAACCCATAGATGACTAAAGCAGAGACCAGCAGTGCATCTCAAAAAATGGGCAATCATGGAAGACCCCCAAATCATGTTAAAGTATTCTAAACCTTCTAAACCCTGTTAGTAATTAGAGACTAGGTAAAAGCCAAGTGCACGCACATAGACAGAGTAGTCCTTGGTGGAGGTGAACTATAAGACAGTCATTCCGAACAGCAAGCAATGCATTCTTAACAAAGTCAGGTCCCCAGTCTCTGAATTTTAAAATTAAATTAAACTAATTTTCATGAATTAGTAAGAAAATATGGCTCACTGTGTGAATGAGGTAAGTGCCAACAGAATAGGTAGGATTTGGTAGGATATGGGGCTTCATGCTCAAAACCATAGCCAATAAGGGCATAGCTATTCAGGGACTATGAGTATAAGATAAAAATGTAAATAGTATTTATAAAATTATTAGCACAAAAAGTTCAGGTGTTTCTAACGGTGATGGGATGTTTTGGTACAAGGGTATGCAGCAGCCTTCAAGGTACTTCCCAAGCTTAGATACAGAAATGGTCACCTCATGTATTCTTTTTTATAATTTTCATGCAATTTAATTATGTACATATATATTTTCTTTGACATGATGTGTGTGTGTGTGTGTGTGTGTGTGTGATTATAAAAACATAAACTGAAATCCTTAAATTTCAATGCAACTGGAGCTTCTTTTAACCAACAGAACCTGGTTACTAAATCTGCTGTCCTGTGCCACCCTAAACACTGGGCAATGATTTAGTGCACAGCACAAGAAAGAGCACGTCTTTCAGCTTCATAATATTCTCCATGATCTCCCTGGAATTCCAAGACACCTAGACTTATGGGTAAAGGATGTGGGACAGAGAGCCATCCCTTGTATTGAGCACCTCTAGCCCACCAGATGTGCTGTGTCATAGTCACATCTGTCTGCACATACCTATTCACGTCTGGAATGTTCTTATTCCCATTTCCATCTGTTCTGGGAAACAGAACTGAGGGCATTTGTAGGCCTGGGATATGAGGCCAAGGCCGTTACCTCCAGCCCTGGTTCTCTTCTTATACCCCCCTCTCCCGCAGGTGCATCACCCATTTCTGACCCTCTGAGGTACTTGCAGTGTAGACTGTCATTTCGTCTTCTTATCCTTTAATCCTGAGCACAGGGAGAAACTTGGTATCTGTTCAGAAAATATGGGCTCATGATTTATTATTGCTGGGAGATTTAGGACTGATACTTGGGCTCCAATATTCAATGTGACTCCCAATAACTAGCAATAGAAAGGAACATTTCAAGGTATTTGATTTAATGTTCTCACATTCTAATTAAGTAAACTAAGCTCTGACCTCTTTACATGGCATGACCATTACACTATATCCACAGAACAAATTGGAAAATTCACCTTCTCTCTTCTACTCTTCCTACTCAAACATTTCCTCCTGTGGATTCATCACCTTTTCCATCCAGCTGGATAGGACTCAGTTTAGAAGTTTAATATAGACCTATTTGTCCAATCCTTCCCCTGACTTAGATGTTTTCCTTAGTGAATAGAGCTGAGGACATTTTAATTAATTTATTATGTCCCTTCAATTAGGGGACCCAATTAATAATTGAAATGGGTTTTTAATTGGTTTATGTCCTCTAGGGTATCATATTAATAACGTAAATAAACTAACAGGTTTGCATTGAATTAGGATCCATCTATATGCATATCTGCCGCCTCCCCATACATTATCCATCGTTAACCTCCAAAATTGAATGCAACTTGTCAGACATTCCCATGGACTAGTTCTTGTTGTTGTTGCTGATGCTTTTCCACTGTGAAGCAAGGTCATAATATTTTCTGCTATAATGTTGATGTCAACTGTACTTTTTCTCATTAGATTCATATATTCAGTTTTCTAGGTTTATAATATTGAAATCACCCATTGTACAAGCTATTATTCAATAATTTATCTAATCACAAGCTCATGTTATTTCCTAGAATCCTACTTGTTCTCAAACAATGAAATATACAGTAAGAGAGGTTCTCTGGCATGTATAAACTCACATAGAAAACTAGAAGCTAGTTTTACCCAAATAAATTATCTTATGAAAAAATTAATTCTCTTATTCTCAGCTCTTAATACATATCAGGATCAGTAGCATCTCTTCATGTTATTTGGAATAGAATTCCTCAAGTCCTCTAACATTTCCCCTGTCTATATCACTAAGTTCATGCACTCTCCACAGGTTCTTATTAAAATTATTATTATTTGTTTTTACTAAGTCCCTGATGGTTCCCTTACCAAAATCTCTCTGTATCAATATTCTTTTCCACTGAATGCCACTGCATTTTCCCCTTCTCCCAGACATCTGGAACTGGAAGTCTCCTTAACTCAGTCTCCTTAACTCACTGTGTATTCCCCATAGAACCACCTGGGAAACTGCTAGGAAATGTCGCTCTTGGGGTTTAGTAGTTTGTTCCAGAAAGTTCTCCAGACAATTCTATGAATGCTTAAATTTATTTCCATTTATTTATTTATTTATTTATTTATTTATTTATTTATTTGTTTGTTTGTTTGTTTGTTTGTCTGTCTGTTTTTTTCAAGACAGGAATGTTCAAATTTAAAAACATATGTTCTCACCTCTTAGAGAGAAACATGCTAACCAAAATTTTTTGTGCTACAAAGCTCAGTTTTTTATAAATAGTGAAGTGAAGCCCTTTGCAACATCCATTTCTTGATCAATGTCTTCATCTTTCAAGGACTTTAAGGGAACCGTGCTTTGTTCATGTGAACTCTATGTCTCACTGAATCCAAATAAAAGCTGGTTGAGGGATGAGGTGCCTGCCTTTCTTCTTAACCCCTTTCTGCATGATTCTTCTCACTTGCTAACACATGAGTAAATGCTTATTGGGTCATTAGATGTGACAACAGTAGCACTTGCAAGAATATTAGCTGATGCATCAATGTTTTTTGGTCTCATGAAAACTTTTCCGCATTCTAAGTTTGAGAGTTCCATACTCTATAAAAGGCACTATTTTCTCAGACTTGTCTCACATAGCTTCTGCTATGCTACCTTGCAGTCAACTAACAAGAACTCTGTCAAGTAGAGGCTTCAAGGATGTAGTGACATAGAAGGAAAATGATGGAGATCACCATTCTGTGTAGAGTGGTACCAACAAATCTAAGATAATCGTTCCCAAGTCTTCAGCTGCGGAAGAGGGAGTCATTTTCTTTCTTTTGTCCTTCAGTTCCTGGTAAAATAACATCCTGGTTCTCAGGTCTTCCCAGTCATACTGCAGGCTGCTTGATCCCTTTAAAAAAAATCTCTCTTCCACTGCCAGGGGTTCCTCAAACAGGTGTAGCCACATAACTGTCATCCACATTTAGAGGATCTAGTTCAGTCCCATGCAGGTTCCCCAGCTGACAGACCAGAGTCTATGTGTCCCACCAGCTTGGGTCAGCTGTCTCCGTGGTTTTTCCACATCATGATCTTGACCTCACTTGCTCCTGTGATCCCTCCTCCCTCTCTTCAACTGAAGGCTAGGATTTCAGCCCAGCTTGGTTGTGGATCACTGCATCTGCTTCCATCAGTTACTGGATATAGGTTCTATGATGACAATGAGGGTAGTAACTAATCAGATCGTAGGGGAGTTCAGTTACCCTCTCCATTATTGGTAAAAGTCTTGGCTAGTGTCATCCTTGTGGATTCCTGGGGATTTCCCTAGCACCAGGCTTCTCACTAACCCCCTAATGGTTCCCTCTACCAAGAAATTTCTTTCATTGCTCTCCCTCTCTGTCCCTCCCTCCACTTGGCCATCCTGATCCCTCCTGTTCCCATCCTCCACCTTTTTCCTTCTATTACTCCCCCTCTCCCTACCATCCCAGTTTACCCAGGGGATCTTAACTATTTTCTCTTCCTGAGGCCCTACATCTGTGTTCCTCTTAGGGTCCTCCTTTTTACCTAGCTTCTCTGGGGTTGTGGATTGTAGCCTGGTTATCCTTTGATTTGCTTCTAATATCCATTTAAGAGTGAGTACATACCATGTTTGTCTTTCTGGGTCTGGGTTACCTCACTCAGGATGATTCTTTCTAGTTCCATCCATTTGCCGGCAAATTTCATGATGTCATTGTTTTTTTACCACTGAGTAATACTCCATTGTGTAAATGTATTGTTTTTTAACCACTGAGTAACACTTCACTGTGTAAATGTACCACATTTTCCTTATCCATTCTTCAGTTGAGGGACATCTAGTTCAGGTTCATAAAATGGCTTTTTAGAACACATTCCCTAGGATGGGATACCTTGCTCAGCCTTGACACATGAGAAAGGGGCTTGTTCTTCCTCAACTTAGTATGTCCAACTTGGTTGACTCCTCAAGGGAGGCCTTACTTACTACTCTCTCTGAGGAGTGGATGGTGGGGTGGGATGGGAGGAGATGGGGGACAGGAGGAGGGGAGGGAGAGGGAACTGGGATTGGTATGTAAAGTGAAAAAAAACTTTTTTAATTAAAAAAGTATATATAAAAAAAGAAATCTCTCTTCCCTCTCATATGTGTGTGTTCATGTATGTGAGTACAGGCAAAGGTGTCATGGCTTTTGTGCGGAGGTCACAGGATCACCTGGCTTGTCAGTCCTTGATTTCTAACTTGAAACAGGTTCTCTTATTTTTCACTGCCTATGGCAGGTTGCTGGTCTGTGAGCTTCCAGGGATTCTCAAAATCACAGATGTGTACTGCTGCATCTGGATTTATGTGGATTCTGAGGATCTGAAACTGAGCTTGCACACTTATGCATCAAGTACTTTTACCCATTGAGATATATCTCCAGCCTTCAATACCTTTTAATTAACTTTTTAAAAATAAGCTAGAGACAGATTTAGTTGCTTGCAACATACAATCTTAACTGATATGGTAATGAGAATCTGTGCTATATTATATTCAGTAGCTGATAAGTCCATTAAGCAGCCTCAACTTCTTGAGTGTAAGTGAAAACACAAATAATTGACTAGTCTATGAAGATACTTGATACATCCTTGACAAGTTTGAAAAGCCAAAGACTGTGAAATAAGTCACATTTAGTTACCTTTTGTCCCGGTTTCCATACAAGGAATATCCGACACACTCATTGTTACAGAAGAACAGCAGGAAGTAAATTCTAACTGTCTGTCATGCTGTCAATGACATCATCATCCTTTGAGGGGACAAAGGTGATTATTAAGTCCACTAGGCACCACATGTGTCTATGTGTCACCAAGTTAGTCTTTTTTGTGCCAGCTCACATTCCTAATCTTCTAGGTCAAGGTTCTCTGCTCTTGGCACATTTTAGTTAGATAAATGGAAACATCCACATACCAGAATTTAGACAGCTTGACTGGGAAGATTTAAGCCAGGGGAACTGTCTACCTGGAAAAGTACTGAGTTAAGTACAGCTATATGAGACACTTACTTGTTCACTGTGGGTTTCATAAAATATTCACGGTGCCATTGGTGGGCCACTGGGGCACAGGTACACATTCCATCCTCTGCTCACAGTCAAGTACAGAATAGTGACACCCAGGCCATGATTGCATAGCATGATGTTAGCAGAGTTAGGATTTATCACTGTACTGATTTCATTCAACAGCCCTTATTTTCCTTCTGAAAATGCTGCCTCATAAGGAAGGTCTACCTTAAAAAGCTTTTCTGAATACTCTTCTTTCCTCCCTGGATCTGATTGAATATATTATCCTTTAAGTACTAAATATGCTTCTGTGGTAATACACAGAACACTTTACCACATGCCTCTGTTTACATGCTTGTCTCAGAGCTGTACTGTTAGTTCCTGGGAGCCTAGATTATGCTTTATTCATCTTTGTTTTCCATGTTTCCAACATAGTGCATGGATTATAGTAGTTGCTTGATAAATATTTATTACATGAATAGATGAGTAAATAAAAGCAGAGGGGGAAATCCATTTTGTATAGGTAACCATGAAATATTCACCTAGCATTCTCTAGCATCACACAGGTCAGAGGTTTGAGCTGTTCCTTAAACTAGAACAAAATCACTGTGGCCTCTTTCAGACAAAATAACTAGGCTCTCCAGGCAGAACCCCAGTGGTTCAAATATTCCAAAATGGCTGCCAGCACCCTCAACCCTCTCATTGCCATACACATGGCCAAAGTAGTACATGGAGTTTAAATGATAAGCCTGTTATTCTGGGGCATGGGGAGTCCATGCCAGGGACCTGGATTGTACTTACTGTTATGGAAGCCTGGCTGAGGGTCAACAACAGGATGAGTCAAAGAATCTTTGCAAGCATGTGAGTCACTTCTTTGAATTTAGATGGTTCTGGGCTCCGAGGATTGGCATGGGACCAACAGTGTATGCTAAGGCCACTCAGGGGATTAAAAGCTACATCCAGGATGATTATGTGGAATTAAAAGTCAACCAAGAAGTAGCAATGGACTCTGACTTCATTGCATTCCATTTGCTGGAATCTAGTTTGTAATCCCAAGGACTGGAAAACTATGGCCCCACACCCTGTTTTCTTTTGTTTAGGGGAGACAGCAACATAGAAGAGAAAGTATGTGCATTTTTTATTCTTCTCTCATCATTGCCTTTTGGAAAGTTTCTTCTCTACTCCAGTTGAAGATTGCCTTTCTGGAAGACTTCTGCAGTAATTTCTCTTCTCATTCTGCCAACAAGAATTAAATGAGATGCTGCATATGAAGTACCCCCCTCATTGCAGGAACTGAGTACCTCTTGGGCACTAGAACTTAGTTTTTTTTCCTTATTCACCATTGACTTCTTTGTGTTCTTCATCTCTCATTGCAGCAGGGACATCTTCTGGGTTTCATCATGGAAGGCTGAAGACAGTAGAACCCAAGAGAAAATGAGAATTTGGGTCAGTTAGAATGTTGAAACCTTGAGGCCCTCTCCACGGAAGGAAATACATGTCTGGCACTGAAA
>CABHPR010131372.1:673-19412 GCA_902168415.1 Peromyscus melanophrys
CAAGTCCAAGATTTGGGAGTTATATTGATTCTGTTCTGGAGAAGACTTCCTTGGTACTGTTCCATCATGGGGGATGGCATCATAGTCTAAGCCTATATAGAGAAAAACATTATATTCTAAAAGCCATAAACAACTCATTCTCAGGAGCACTAACACAGTTTCTTAGACTAAAATCAATCCCATCCAAGGACAATGCATCTAGATACCATGATAAACTCCTCACCTTTCAAAGACCCACACTACACTGGAGAATAGACCAGGGACATGTGACTCCTTGGTAGGCATAACAACCTGTGTCGTAGCTCTTTACAAAAAACTGACTTGGAAAATTAGATTCTGCTCAACCAGACTAGACCATATGATCTGCTTCACTGTCATGGTCAAGAAAGTTACCGTTACATTCCAAGCTTCAAATCTCACCAGTAGATGCCCCATGCATTGAACATGGGCCCAATTCCACATCCAGCCACACAATGGACCCTGGGATCTACGTCAGACTTCCTTCAGTCCCAAGTCCTTTGAAGCTCAGGAATCAGGGTACACCATTCTCCTTCCTCTTCATCACTCCATTTAGTTTCTTAGATCTGAAGATACATCCTTTCTCTGCCTGCAGACTTCTCTCCTGACTCAGCATCGATTAAAAATTGAGCCTACTACACCTGACCAGATCCCAGTTGACAGTCTCCTCTCCTCCCCGTTCCCATTGCAAATATACTCATAAGTCCTCACTGAGTTTGGCCTCTTTTTGGCCATGGGTGGGTGAATGTCTTCCAGATAAAAGTGACTTCTATACCATTTTGTCAAGCCCTTATTTCCTATGCATCAAGAGGATATGATTCACGTTATGTGATCCAGGGATTTCAGACTAGTCTATGTGCTTCCTCATGTCTGGGGATGGGGGGACACTTTATGGAGTCCATTGCTAGAAAGTTAGGGGCCTAGGAGGTCATATCTTTCTCATTGCAGCCGGAGGGGGGCCCATTGGAGCAACACTGCCTTTTCTGAAGGTAGGGGCCAAAGAGGCTGTAGCCTCCTTTGGTCTTAGGCAATCAATGGATAGGAGGGCTCCTGTTCTTTCCAGACCTAGAAGCCCAGTCACTTTACTAGGTCAATGTTCCTGACTCCAGGTCCACACCATATCTCATGATTTCCAACATTTCCACAGGGATTTCTTTGACATGTTCTTAGCACTTTCACACTTTTTCCTGAGGATAAACCCAAGGGTTTGCCTTGCGCATGCTAGAATACTGTACCAATGAGCTAGCTGCATCCCAAGCCATTCGTTTGGTAAATTCTGTCTGCTGATCTAACCTACTAAAGACTTACCTGTCCTGAGTTGCATTTCCAGAGAGCTTTACTTTATAATCCCTTGAATTTGATGGATGAGGCTAGTCTGTGGTATTGACTCTCTTTAAGTTATACTCCCATTTGTGCGGATATACAAGGACAGCCATGGAGGGGACTTGGTCCTTCTTCCCATCTCCAAGCTCTCCTCCAGGAGTCACAGTGACTGCTAGATTGGAAGAATAAGAAAGGACAGTTCACTGTCATAATGTCAGAGCCTCATTCCTTATCTGGACATAGGTTGCTCTATTACCTCAATGTTCCAACAAGCAGATAGCTCCAAGGCCAGTGCTTTTGAAAAAGGAGATATCATTTCTATGGGTTTTCCTTCCTCCCCTGGCCAGCAAACTGGGCTCTCCTCTGATTTGGACACTGCTGCCATGCCTCCTACCATCCCTCTATGCCTCTTCTAGAATAGAAGTCTCTTCTCAGATAGTGACAGCCTCAGCATCACCCCTGGGGTAAAAAGATCATATCTGCTAGGCAACTGAGTTTCAAGACAAATCCCTGAGGCTCCCATTCCTCTCCTTTCATACAGATCACTGTTCCCAAGCTTCTATTTGGGGGACATTCTACAATAATCCTCTCATTATCACTGTAACCAAATAGAAACTTCCATGGCGTTGAACTCAAGAGTGTGAATACAGTAGAGATATTCAATGTGAGACAGACTCAGCTGAAGGGAACACAAAAGGGCTAAATGAGATTAGGGCCAAAATGCTAAGAAGCGATGATGAAGTGTACAAAGAATTGGGAATTTCTGCAGAAATGTCAAACCAGCTCCTGGTGGCTGGCTTGGACCTGCCATGCATGTGCAGCTTGCATGGGTTCCTTCCCCTTGAACTGGTGAGCTTTTAACCTAGAGCCTCTGTGATGCTGGAGGCGCAGCTTAAGCCTGTCCTCCCTCTGCCTTATCCTCTCCTCCTCTAGGAGCTCATTTACTTTCATAGCCTCTCATTTCCAGTGTTGGTTTAGTTTGGGGCCCAGTCCCTGTTCAATATTTGTATCCCCAGCTCTTCTGTTTGCTCTGATTTCCATATGTTTAACATACATATTATCTGCCTCCCACCCAGTCCTGTAGATGTTGCTGCCTCTTTCAGCCTCATTCAGGTCTCAGGGTACCTGAACAGTCCATACTTATCCCAACAGGATAGCAATGGGGAGTGCTATAGATGTAACCAACCATCTTATTAAATAAGAAACACAGAGCCAATGCAAAGATGAAAGCCCAAGAGGTCAGAGCTAAGAGCCTTACCCTTCCTGCTGTAGCTATCCTCTTCAGCCCAGAGACCTACTTCCTGTGTGTTTGTCTTTATATAGATCTTCTGTTCTGCCTTCTCATTGGTTGTAAACCCAAACACATGACTGCCTCGTCACTGCCTGTCTGTACAGACCTCCAGGTCTTCTATGGTTGGTATTGAGATTAAAGGTGTGTGTCTCCAGAGTGCAGATGGCTAACGCCAATCCACACTCTACCTGTGTCATGCCTATAACCTACATATTTCCAGACTTCACCTTCACACACACTCATGGCCATGTCTTATTCACACCCATACACACCCATGCACAGGCTCAGATCTACTCAGAAGAGACAAGAGCTCCCCATAGCCTGAATTTACTTATAAGTTGGGCATCACAAGAGTATCATATGGCATGTCTATCACTCACCTAAGGAAAGACCAAAGTTCAAAATCTGCAGTACAGTTTCTATTGAATGCATTTTTTTACACCATTGTGGAGTCAAAATATCAAAAGCTGAGTCACGGTAAGTGGGAGACTGACTATCTGTAACATAGCTTCTCTTCCCACAGCCATCCCCTCATGCTAAACCTTGTTTATCTTGACCAATCTGCCTTCTTCTTGGGTGTGAAGAGTCACTGACTCTTCAAGGAGCCTTGAAGGTTCTCTATTGGCATAGACCCAATGCGTTGGATGCTCCTTCAAATCCAGGACTAGTCAATGAGTGATAGGCCCTCATGAAAGAAGCCTACAGGGAGTGTGGGCAGCACAGACACCTAGCTATAACGCCTTGTGACAAGTTTAAGATGGAGCTGTGAGGAAGCTACTGGATGAGAGTATCCTCACTCAGCCAAGAGCATCCGCAGTGCTTTAATAATTGATCACACCAAGGTCAAGTAACTCACTATCTCCTAGTCTCTTTTTTTGTCTTTCTCAATTTTTGTTTTTCATTTTTAAAGCTTTTTATTAGCATATGCTAATTACACATACTAATGGATTTCACTATTACATTTTCATATGTGTGTATTTTGATCATATATACCCTCTCTTCATTACCCATTCTTATTCCCATCTCACTCCTACTAATCCCCTTCCTCTTTCCAATTAGTCCTCTTTTATGCCTTATTTATTTATTTGTTTATTTATTTATTTATCCACATGACTTTTATTAGATTATATATAGGAGCATGGATGAAGGATTATTTATAGGTGCATGAATAACTTACCAGTGGCTATACCACTGAAGAAAACGTCTTTCCTCCTCCAGGATCCATTAACTGCCTACAGATCCTTAGGGAAGAGCCTTGTGGGTGACAAATCCCACCCCATCCCTCTTGATGATGGAATCTTCATGGGCTCAATCTTACACAGGCTTTGTGCAGGTAATTACAGCTTCTGAATGGTTCAAGAACACAGGAGTCACTGAGCCGCTTAGAAGAGCTACATGTCTCTGCCTCAGTGTTCTCTAGCTATACAGTAGGGTCTAGCTCAGTGGTTTCTAAAATCCCCTTCCTCCATCCTCATTGTCTCTTCTAAAAATGGCCCACTTGCTTTATAATGGACTCTAGATTCTCTCCGTTGAACCCACCACCATGCCTCCTTAAAATTCTCCCAAATTGGGTCATCATGAATTCCCATTATTTTACAGATTAAACCCACAGAGTTTGGCTTCAGGCTCATTTTATAACCAGGTCTTTTATAATCTGGTCCCAGCATATCTCTTTCTTCCTGACCTCTGCCCACATAAACTATCACAGCCATCCTGCCCTTCTAATACCCAGCCACAGCAGTTTATTCACAACTCTGTGCCTGTGGTACCCTTCCACTTAGCTTAATGCTGCTCCCCACTAATCAGCAAAATTTTCTTTATACGCAAAGCCTAGTTCAATGCTGAGGTATAAGTAGATATCCCCTCTCTTCTCCTGGAGTACATTGTCTACAAGTTCATAATGTGGTGGCAGCCATCCTCCACTTGGGTCCTCAGTGGAAGGGTATTTATGTCCTTGTCCAATCATGCCCATGCTGAATAATGCCCACTACATTGTGGGCACATTATTACACAGCATTCAGTAACAAATACATCAGCTTTCCCCTACTGTACTAAAATATATCTTTCTTCAGGCTTCTCTCTCGTGTCTGTCAGTCCTTTCGAGAATGTAGGCATGTACTCTCAGTAATTACTTTCTTAAAACCCTAAATATCTAGTCTATACTCACCCCCCTTAATAAACTACATAGTGTAAAGCCCCATTCATCCAGGACAAGGCTGATTACTTTTCAACTTGGCTTATGTTCAAGGTCAATGTGTCCTCTACCCCCACCTCCATGCTTTACAGTGCTATGTATCTTGTTTGCATTTTCCAAAAGGCTTCTTCTTCTGCCACTTCATTCCTTCCTTGACTGTCTGAGGTTTCCAAAAGATGGTAAGAATGTGTACATTTCATAGAAAACAGGTTGCGTTGCTTTCCCCAGTGTGTCAAACATAGAGCCTAGGTTCCTAACAAGAGACCCAGCTGCTCAGTGTCACCTTAATGACTTTGTTTCTAATAGATGCCTCAGCTGCTTCCTCCAATAATCCTTTAGTTGGGGGCTTCTGAAGGAGTCCAGGTCATCTTTCAAAAAAAAGGAGAGTACAGTTGATCATTCCCACTGGAAGGTTTCCTGCCTGGGCAACCTCCTCACTTTTCCAGGCCTAGAAGCCCAGTAATCCCAGACAGTATTAGAACAGAACTACTGGCCAACAATCTCCCTTACTGTCCTTACTTCTCATTAGCCCCAGCTAAGGCTGTCTGAGCCCTGCTAGCTGCCCATACTGCAGGCCTCCTGCAAGGGTTGAAGCACTGTTTGCTTGGAAGGATTATCTTGAAAATGACCTCTCTCCCCAGAATACAGAAATAAGTTCTTGATGATATCTTGAAAATGATTTTGGAAACAAAATTTAGAATAAAATCGAAGGCTAATGAATGTCTAAATGGTGGCTTCTCTGAGAAATCAGAAAGGATCCCTGGAGAAACTAAGGTTGTGCATTATAGAAGGCAAGAAACTACCTCTAGTCACATTAGCAGCCTGGAAGCATCAAAGGCGCCACACCTCTCTGGGGCTTGGTTTCTTCCTATGTAAAAAGATCATCATCCTAATTCTCACAATGACAGCCCAAGATAGAGACCGAGTGAAAACGATGCTTGCTGAGTACCAAGCCCTGAACACTTGCTACACATTATGTTAGGTACTTTGTGTCCCTCAAGCCCTTCAACTTTTGAAGTAGTGCTGTGAAGTAGGTATTTTACCTACTTAAATGACCACTAAATCCAAGCCTGGAGTAATCAGACTGCTCACCATGAAGAAATCAGTGGTGGAGACGGGAAGCAAACCTTGATATTCTCTACTTCTCCGTGGTGTCAAGTAAGAAAACACATGCAAGTAAGCTTTGAACACCTTTTACAAAATAAGGTACCATCAAAAACAAAGGAGCTGGAAATGAGAGTTAAAGTGGATGCCCCAATAGCCTCTTCAGTTCTGTTCTTTCACCATTCCAGGGCAGAAACCACATAGAAGGCTGGAAGGAAGGGAAAGGTATCCTGCACCACTCACGGACTTGTAAAAGCCATCTCTTACCTGCAGGACTGCAATTCCACTAAGCCCTAAGCTGCATATGGAACAACCAAGATTCATAGCCTCTCTGGGAGGCTACAGATGGCTCATTTTTTTCATTCTTCTCATTTCTTAAATGTACTGCACATGAATTTTTTAAAGTAAAATTGATTTAAATTGATTCTATTTAAATTTTCTTTTATTTTAAAGTTTCACAATGCCTCTTAGGATAACTGCAGCCTCCATGTATATTCAAAAACAGTCAGAATCCTGCATTAAACTTACATAGGGCTTCTTGTAGATCATACAGTTTGGTCATTCCAATTCGCTCATCATCCTGTCAACTCCAACTTCGTTGTGAACTTTATGAGAGGCAAAGGGGCCCCAAACCACTATCACTTCATGCCCTGGACAGCCAGAGTTTGACCTTTTACCTACCTGACATTTTTCTCACATCCCATTTGAACCTATCTGTGTCCATCCAAGGTGCCCAAAGAGAAAGCAATTCCTTTTTAATGTCGCTACATTCCAAATGTCTGATGCCATTAAGCTGTCTTTGTGATTTTTTTCTTGAGGAAAATTGGCACATGTTCTGCCTAGAGATGTAACTATGATATTAAGGGTGCCATACAGTGAGTCACACCATCTTTGTATTTGTAGTCACTATGGTGAGCCACAGTTGTGACTAGGCTCTCCTCTGTCCTTCAAAGGCTAAATATATAGAAAAACTCAATCACTTCAAAATTCCTCACCTATTTTACCATACCCTGTACCACCCCACATGTCTTCATATTCTGGTCCTGCTATAGATGTCACTTTGACTTGAAGATGCTTCTCACTCCCCATCAGTGTTATTGACCTCCCTTGAATAGCTACACAGCATGCTACCTCAACCATTGTCCTGTAGCAAAATCTGTCTGTCTCAATTACAAATCTCTAAGCTCTCTGGGGGAACACAGATCACACTAGTTCTGTTTATCATGGTGTGCTCAGAGCCTGGCAGAAGGGCTGGCACACAGTCAGTATGGGAAAGTGTACAAATGCAGCTGCCTACCCTACACCTGCCCTAAACTGTTCTGAGGAATGAGACAGGGTTTTTCAGCAAGCCATTTAACATCTCTTGGATTCAATGTTTTCAACTGTAAGAAGTACGCTTTGAACTATATACTCTCTACCATCTCTTCCTGCCCAGTGATCTACGATTCTGTGATTCTAAAGCAATGCATTGAAAGAGCAGAGAAATGGTAGCATTTTAGCCAACAGAAGGATTGTGTTGCCCATTACTTCTATTATTCATATGGTTATTCTGAACTGTGCATCTTGGCGGACTGTAAAACCTTCATTCCATGCCTCAAAGACTTGACTTGCTCCAACCACTGGATAAGGCCACTGCAGCACTGCAATGTCCCCTGTACCCAATCTGCCCTCTCTCCATCTCAAGGGCCTTGTAAACTTTTGGTGACTCTGTTTCTCAGCATCTGAACATTGCTGGAGCTGTATGCATGGCTTCTATGATGACCTTACTCAATTTTCTCATCTGGACCTTGCTTTTGAGGATCTTGTTCCTTTTCGAGAAAGAAAGAATCAAAAATCAATAATGTGAACAAAAAAAAAAAGAAAGAAAAAAAACTAAAGGAAAAAGACAAACCAGACTCTTGGAGTGCCTGTGGTTTAAATTAGAATACAACGGTTTAATGCTCCCAAAGACCAGACTATTGTTTCTTATCAGATTTCCCCTTGAACGAGCAATTGTGAAGCCAGCTTGTCCAGAGGAATAAGTTGTCATTCCACCAGATGAGCAAACACCATCGATTTTAATGTGTGATAGAAACAAACACCATGGAGCTCCTTCTCCCTATGCCCCACACAGATACCGTTCAGTGAAAAATGACACCCCATCTTTTTAAGTGCCCCCACCAAAAGCACGAAATTAGAGGTGACAAAGGAGGGTCCAGTATTAGATGGGGGATTATCCTCCAGGCCCACTGACCTGACTGATATGCTCTCAGTCAGAGAAAATGCTGAGCCATGCAACATGGAGCATTAAGGCAAGAGCCAGAAGAGAGATCCTGGTACCTTTGGAGATTTGGGTAAGAAGGGTCTGGAGACTGACAATTCTACCAGCTAGAAGAACTTGGAAGGAAGCACAAAGCAAGAACTGGAGACAACTGCACTGATGGACCTTGTATAGTCAATGTCCAGCCTCAACTTCCTCCAAACCTCAAGTATCACCTTAGAGAGAGTTTGCTCAGGGTTCTTGCCAGTGATGATGATTTGTGAACATAAGCAAGAAGCATCCTGAGTAGAGAGATGGAGCCAAGCCATGAGCCTGTTCCACAGTCCCCCAAAAGTGTATGGGGCATACTTTAGTCATTAATCATTTCTACAGACCAGACACATGTTTTCTTTCCAACAGCCATGGCCTTAGGTCTGTGGCCTTCTGTGTTCATCTGCTTAATGAGTAGGCATCAAATAAATATTTATACAATTCACTGAGTAATGTTCTATCCAACTGAAAAGACAGCTGCTTGTTTACTTTTCATAGTTTATCACCCACTATAATAATATTGGGAGCAACTACCAGTTAATAGATATCAACAGATCAACTCTGTCAGAGTTCAGTGTGAGATAGATACTATTGGACACTGATAATCAAGTAGGTGTCCTCTGTATTTCCCCAAATAATTTATTATCCTTGCATGTAGAAAAGGGATGCTTCTCTGATAAAGAGGGATTCAATCCAGAAACTGAGCCCTGAGATCTGCCTTTGCTATTAGCAAAAGCTCCTGAGGACCCACCTCAATTTCTGAACAATCCTTAGGAGTATAGGCAGCCTTTGTGTCTACATTTGCTGTCTTCAAGGAGGTGACAGTGAGATGCTGAAAGCCCCAAAGCGCTGGGTGATGAGGGAATACACTTGTCCTCTGAGAATTAAACTTAGTAAAATCCATACACAATAGAAATGATTAGGCAAGCATGAAAGTAAATGCAGAGATTATCTGTAATTGGGTGACTGAACTGTTTAGGAACACCCAAAACTCCAGTCAGGGTGATCCACCAGTGATCTCAGACAGAAAAAAATCAGAGTGAGATTGTGGTTTGTTAAGGAGAAACCTAATCAGTCATATTGTGCCTTCCTAAGAGACAGACCATATCAATGACTATCTTGCTGGGCTGAGATGCATGTCCATCTGTCTGTTGGGCAGAACCTGACTGTGGACAGAGATGCACTAGACTATAAAATCAATAAACATTTGAGCCATACAATTATTTTCTCTGGTTCTGATTCTGTGATCATCACACATCATTCATTCAAGGCAGTTTGGGGTGATTTTTTTTTTCCTTTTCTTTTTCCCATACACCTTGCTCTTAGAAAAAGAATGGGCTAGAGAGGCTGGAGCAACTCCAGTCCAGTCCATCTTGTACTAATGTCATTTCTCCATTCACCCCTTGAGGCTCTTATGAATGTTAGACAGTTGCCCTGGGTTAACAGGGCGGGACTGATGAACACTCAGTTCTACAGTCTGGGCCTTAGAAAAGCTGGAATTTGTTGGAGAAAATGGCAACCAGCCCCTGAGGCTACTGTTTTCCTGACCACACTCCCAATGAAAGCCAGGTGTTGAGCTAACCTCTTCTTTCAGAGAGGAGGCATTCACGCATATAATCCCCATATGTTTGCCATTGGCTGGTTATATTGTCACCTCCCTTCAAGCTCAAAGTCACATAGTATGTAACATTCTCGCTTTAGCCAATCCTAAAGCTCTCTTGCTACAGACAGATCTCTTCCAGGCAAGTCCACCCTGAAGTCTGTGGGTTGTGTGTACCCCGGGATAACATGAATGCAGCCCTACACAAAATCATAAACATTGTGGGTTTTGTATGTGTGTGATTTGTTGTTGTCAGGTTCAAAAGAAGCTCGGGGCAAATGGCCAACTGTGGTGCCTATTAGCATATCAAGTGTCTGCTGGCCTCCAGGCTCACTTAGTACCTGTGGATCCGCCCAGCCCTTCTCACTCCACCCCTACCCTAAACTCTCTGCTCAAGGGTTTCCTTTCTCCCAACTTCTCATTCCTATATAACCCTGCCATTTCAGCCGTGTGCTTTCCTGGCCCCTTCTCTTGTCCCCCTCTCTTGGGCCTCCTCTCTCACCCCTTTCTCTGATCCTGTATCATGGCCAAGTTCAGTCTGGTGGTCATGTTTCGTCTACTACTTTTCTCTTCCCTGCTCTGGACTTTCCCAGATGCCTCTGTCTGTACTCTCTCTCAAAGCTAATAAACACTTTCCCTCAACCATACCTTGAAGCTTCCATGTCCTCACTTTATGCAGTTGTTAGTAATGTTATAGCCTAGTTCAGGAGCATAAAAATTATCGATGGAAAATTTCATGTCACAACATCAAATGTTTGCACATACTTGAGAGCCATAGGTGATTCCCAAAGATCCCTAAACCCAGGCAAGGTCTTTCCCTCATTCCATTAAAACATACTGGGTAGAGAATGGTGAGGAGGAGGACTCTCTCAGCCACTTGTTTTTTGTAAATACAGATCAAAGAGGGTCTTGTCTCAAAAATCAAAATTTAAAGATACTTCTGAGCTGCTGCTTCTGTTGCGTATTTCTACTGCTAAGCTTCTGGTCTCCCTTCTGGGCCCTCAGGTTCACTCCTAAGACCCTTGGTTTTAGGGTACTTTTGCTAAGCTTGGATGAAATGACCACAGGGACTCTCTCAGTTTTCTCTGAAGTGACTCACAGTCAAACAGGACTCATTGTCCCCTGCAGGCCTTGATTCCCACAGGTAGAGAAGGGAGCCTAGGCAGGTCCGTCAGCCATGCTGGAGAACTGTTAGGAGGATGGGACAGCCACTGGCCTCCAGGTATGTCAGGATGATCTGAGGGCTGGATTTGTGCTTATTCTTTCTGGCAGACTTCCACAGACACAACTGAGGACTACCCACAAGAGGATCATGCAGAGACATAAAACCATGACAACAAGACACATTGCCCCACAACTTTTGGAGCTGTACTTCTAGATAACTAGCCACTCAGGACTATACTCTAGACTTTCCTGAGGTTCTTTCTTAAATGGTATATAAGCACAGTAGGAGTGTGGGATCTCATGAGTGGGTTAGACTCAGACTGGAGGCTGGACCTTCTACCTGCTCATTTGTGTTAGATGCAACTATACTTCAAACTGTTCCCTTTACAGACCAGGATTCTTGCTCCCCTCTTGATCTTGACACCTAAGTCCCCAAAGCCCATCCATGCACCCATCTCAGTAAACTCCTTAGATTCTCACATCCCACCCCCTCCCTCTTAGGCAGTTTGCATTAAATATCTGTCACCACCTCCATATTTTTAAAGCCCCAGGCAGATACTAAGTCCAACCAACATCCCCTCAAACCACATTTTCCTCCCTTTCTCCCTTGCTTTCTACCACTCAGCTGCCTCTTAAAGCACCCACACTTGACCTGCCAAAAGTTTCTCTGTGATTTATTTATTTATTTGTGGAAAATGAGGTTCCAATTATGATATATCCATTCAGTGAAATGCTATGTAGCCATTTAAAATAATGGGGTAGAAGAAAACCTAATGAGGTGGAAAAATGTTCACAACAATACATTGGGGGGGGTGACAAAATTGCATGCAGAGGTTTTCATTTTTATGAAAAATGCTCACATTTTTATATAAAAAGAGATGTGTATTGCAGTCAGCATTGCTAGGATTATGTATACCTATATGCTCACAGTGGTCATCTGGCTTCTGGGCAGTGAGATGATTGCAAATGAGACATTCTTATTTGTGTTTTTCTGTGATTTTGAATTTGATTTACAATGGGGAAATATTACTTTTGTAACAAGGAAAAAAACAATCATGAACATTTTTTTCCTTTTTACCTTGAGCTATCAGCCAAATGTCTTTTGCACAACCTCTGCCCCATACTCCTGCTGTGGCCTTTCTGTTTATCCACGTTGGCATATGCTGCTGTTATTCTCAGCAAATGAGCCAACTGAAATAAGACTCAATTTGTTTGAGCAGACTGTGGCTCTTGGTAATCCAAAATATAAAAAATAAAAAAATGATCAATCCCAACACAGGAAAAGGAAAAATGCATTGTTATTTCCAGTCTGACCTGAGCACACTTAGGGCTGCTCAAATGGTTGAAAAACCAAATGTAACTAGATTCTTCACTTTCCCTTGGAAAGCACAGTGCTGTTTAACTGTGGATTATTTTGTCCCTGAATTGTCAACTTAGGCTGGGGTTTAATTTCTGCCACTTAATATGACTATTGGCTTTCTGAGCCTTGGTTTCCCACCTGGAAATTGAGAATAATGACGACATCTGCTTATCCTATTGCTTAGAAGACTAAATGACAAAATATAATCAGGTGCTTAGAACACTGTTTTGGCAAGCACTTAACAAATTGGTGTCTTTATTAGCCCCTCAGCAAGCTTAGTATTTAGAGGACTAACATTGTCAGCTATTTTTAGTTCCATATGCTTGATTTTCAATGAAGAATATAGAAACAGGTTTCAACAGCTCCCAGAGGGCAGAGATGGGAAGGATTTGTGTTCTGTTCCTTCCGTAATGGACATATTGACATACACAGGCACAGTGCCTGAGCAGCTTAAGTTTATTTGAAAGGTACTTCTTTAAAGGACCAACAGTGCTACCACCCTCTGGTTGGCTCCAGTGAGCTCCAAGGATGAGGACATGTTCTAATAGTGGTAATAAAATTTCTGATGAAATTCAGAAATTCTGCTCTTTTGGCTCATTGACTGAATAAAAACCACTTCCACTCCTGTGGGAGCCCAAATTACTCGGGGTCAGAGAATCTGCGCTTGCTTCACCCAGCAGGGCTGTATAAGGAGATGATATGGCCAAGGGCATGTTTACCAGGTATCTGGAAGGGTCTACACTTGACTGTACAGTGTGCTTTGATCTTGCAAGGGGAAGGTCTTTTGCCTTTCTTCTTGGCATATTATAAAAAGCCCTATTGAATAAAGTGCTGGGCAGCTGGGTATGGACCCAGGGCCCTCCTAAAGCTATGTGTCTTTCTCCTTGGTCATCTAGACCTATCTTTCTACCTAATATTTTCTCATTCCTCTCTCCTCCATCTAAGAACCCTTTGATAGGTGGGAGCAGGTCAGAGATGGACTCTCACAAACTCCCACATATGGTGCCCAACATGGGGCTTAGGTACAGAGGATAAAAGAAAAGGAACACCACAGGTTAAGAGGGCATGCCTGGAATTAATTAATTGGAGGTGGTGATATTCTATTGTTTGGGAGTAAAATTGTAAATATAAAGCAGGCAGTTAAAGTTAGGCTGCAGCAAGTATTTCTTTCTGTCTCTGTTTCTCTGTTCTCTCTCACTCTTTACTAATATAAGTAAGTAAAACAATTTTGGTGAAGGTTGAGAAATATGGGCTTTAGGTGTAGGGATATGGTGAAGGTTTTCCCCAGTGTGGGGCCTGAGATGCATAAAACAGCATCTGGGACTGAGGGAGCGGTTCAATTGCAATGGAACTGTTTCATGTATGCATATATACCTTATTAACTGTGGTGACTCATGAACTGTTTTGTGTAAAAAATGGAACTATTTGTGAAGAAATAGAGAAATTCATTTTTTTGTACCCAGGCTCAAGATGCAACTTAAAAAATTATAAAGAAGAAGGGGAGTTAATATTCCTCAGTCTGTTAAATTAAAACATATATATATATATATATATTTCTTGTCTCTTGAGTGGATTAATGCTAACTTGTATTAATGTACCCTATGTTTTGTTAGCAAAAAATGCAAAAAGTTCTATTAAGAAATTGCTTTTGGATGTCTGCTAAAGTTTATAAAGTGTAAATAGTTCTAGTGAGAGTTTGCTTTTGGATGTAAGTTTGTAAGAATTGTAAATATGTATAGTAATATTTATGTTAGAATTATGATGTTAACCTGTTAACATTAATGGTGATGCTAAGGAGTCTTTAGGCTTGATGCAGTTGCATCAGGAGCTTATTGATTTAAAAAAGGATTTGGTGCAGCTAAGACTGCTGTAGTCATCTTGGACCCATTCACAAAGGTCATTCCATAGTTATCATTCTCTACTCCTTTACTGGGAGGTATTGCAGCCATAAGGAGCAGGTGTATTTCTATGATTATTCCAGCTACTTTCAAACTCCTAGTGGAAAGCTGATTCCGAGTTGCATAGAGTTAAGCTTTATACTCTTACTTGAGATCTTTCTATTATTAAAAAGGGGGAATTTGTGGGAGCACAAATTATTCAGGGTTAGAGAAACTGGGCTTGCTCTTCCCAGGAGGGCTGCATAAACAGATGATTTGGCCACAAGTGTGTTCACCAGGTGTCTAGAAGGGTCTACACTTGACTATATGGTGTGCTTTGATCTTGCAAGGAGGAGATCTTTTGCCACTCCCCTTGGCATATTATAAAAAGCCCTTTTGAATAATCTCTGGGTGACTGGGTATAGAACCAGGACCCCCCCCAAAGCTATCTTGTGTCTTTGTCTTTCTCATCTCCATCTATATCTCTACCTAATATTTTCTTATTTCTCTCTCCTCCACCTAAGAACCCTTTGATAGGTGGGAGCAGGTCAGAGCTGGACTCCTACAGACACCCATTCACTCCCATCTGTAAGGTGATGGATGTTTGAATCACCTTCAACATGAATGCTATGTAGTCCTCTGGGCTGTGCTTGAAGATCTCCAATTAGCAGATACTCTTCTCTCCTAGGGCAGCCCATACCAAAGTGGGCACTCCAAGTTGACTCTGAAGATAAGCTGCTCTTTATATTTAACCTAAATATCCATCTTTGTAGATTTCAGTGTATTATGGTCCCATTTTTAACCCTCAGAGTGAACATAAAGCCTAAACAGTTTCCTCCCTAGTGGGATTCCAAATATCTGCAGGCAGGGGCTATGCATCTTCTCAGACTGTATGCCAAAAACTTCCAAAACACTTCCTTATACAAAATGTTTTATTGATTTTCATTATCCTAGTTTCTTCCCTTGAAATGGGTCTTGCCAAGCATGGCTGACCCATCCCACTGGGCTCAATTTTGAAGAAACTGACCTAAGATAATTGGTATAATAAGATGATTGCTTCTGCCACTATAGACAGTGCACCTTCACTCGTGTAGCTAAGAGACCACTTGCTTCTGAATGACTGCCATCAATCTGCTCTCCACTAGGTCTTAGACTATCCACGCATGTATTTCCTTCATAAGTACTATTTGTACATCATAATGATCTCATCTATGGATGTGAAATTGTTCTTCTGATCCCACTGTAAGACATTACACTCTCTGTGGATGTGAAATTGTTCTTCTGAACCCACTATAAGACATTACATTCTCTATGGATGTGAGATTGTTTTTCCTGAACTTACTGTAGCATATTACACTTTCTTTGGTTAAATTTCATGATTTTGATTCCCTCCATTGTTTCAGATTGTTGAGAACTTTTAAGGATCTGATTCTGTCATCCAAAATATATGCTAACCATACCCAATTTATATCATCAACATATTTAATGGCTATGGCTTCTACTTTCTTTTTTTAATTTTTAAGAAAATTTTTTCATTCATTTTACACACCAATCAAAGATCCCCCTCTGCTGTGGGAGGTCTATATGTCAAATTGCTCTGACTGGTCAATAAATAAAACACTGATTGGCCAGTGGCCAGGCAGGAAGTATAGGTGGGACTAACAGAAAGGAGAATTGAGAGAACAGGAAGGTGGAGAGACACTGCCAGCCGCCACCATAACAAGCAGCATGTGAAGATGCCGGTAAGCCATGAGCCATGTGGCAAGGTATAGATTAATAGAAATGGGTTAATTTAAGATATAAGAACAGTTAGCAAGAAGTCTGCCATGGACATACAGTTTGTAAGCAATATAAGTCTGTGTGTTTACTTGGTTGGGTCTGAGCTGCTGCAGGATTGGCGGGTTAGAGAGATTTGTCCTGACTGTGGGCCAGGCAGGACCAGGAAAACTCCAGCTACACCCCTCTTTCCTCCTCCTGCACCCCCAGACTCCTCCTCCCAACCCACCCCCCCATTCCCCCCAACAAGAAGGCAAGGCCTCTCATGGGGAGGCACATTCAGTAGAGGCAAGGCTAAGCCCTTCGCCCTTCCCCCTGCCTCAAGGCTGCACTAAGTGTCCCATCATAGGTAATGGGGTCCAAAAAGCCTGCTCATGCACCAGGGACGGATTCTACTGCCAGGGGGCCCCCAAGCAGATGAAGCTACACAATTGTCTCTCCATTGGCTTCTACTTTCATAGGAACCATTGATTAAAACTTTGACTAGCACTGAGCTTAAATTAGAACATCAGCGAAGTTGACAAAGTTTCCTCCATTCATCATCAATCTAAATCTTCAATTTCTTCATTAAATTTTTATCTGCTTAGGAACCCTTTTTATCTCTTATTACTACATCTTAGTGTGGAGTGATCTGGCATATGTCATAATACACTCGTTTGGTTTTCTTTTGTTTTCTCAGAATACCTTAGATGAAATCCAGAAACACATTTTCTTAATTTTACTTTCTTTTAACATTTGTTTATCACTTGGTGTCTTGGAGACATGTCTGAGGTCATAAGACAATTTACAGGAGTCAATTCTCTCTTCCAACCATGTAGGTTTCAAGGGACTAAACTCGGGTTGTCAGGTTTGATAGCAAGCACTCTTGTCCAGTGGGCCATCACACAGGCCCAGAAACACATTTTTCAAATCTACCAACCTAAAAATCCTTATGAGGGGATGGGAAGGAAGAAGGGAACAGAGAAGAAAGAGGCAAAAACAGAGACAGAAAGACACAGTGAGAGACACAGAGAGAGACAGAGATAAAGAAAATAAAGGCAGACAGAAAGAGGAAAGAAGGAGAGAGAGAGAGAGAGAGAGAGAGAGAGAGAGAGAGAGAGAGAGAGAGAAAAAAGAAGAAGGAAGGAAGGAAGGAAGGAAGGAAGGAAGGAAGGAAGGAAGGAAGGAAGGAAGGAAGGAAGGAAGGAAGTATGGGAGAGAAAGAGAGAAAGGTAACTCTGGCATGACATGGTCTCAGAAAACTCACTCTGATTTTATGCTTTCTTCTTCCTTTTCTTCGTGTTATTAAAGTATCCAACTCACAATCCATTTGGATGCTCATATTTTATTTCTTACTCTCTTTTTAAATAATTGGCTTAACACTGGCCCTCTAGTTTCCTGGCAGTTCTTTATGCTCCAAAATTCCTCAGACATTATAAGAAACACCTAAGGAATGCAAGCAGAGCAACCAAGAGGTGCAATGTCTGGGTCCAGGAGACTTCATTATGCTTAGATAAGCCAGACCTGGAGCCATCATTTATTTATAATGGATTTATCTGTAAGGGTCTAGGGAAGAAAATACATAAATAAAAAAAATTGGGAAATAAATGTTACCTTCAGTTTTAGGATCATTTCTTGACCACACCCCTAAAGGCACAGAATACAGAAGGTGAAGACTGACTGGTGAAATTAATTGGAACATCTTTGAGGGGCCAGCTTGGCTCTGTGCTCCCCGGCATTGGCTGAGGCTTCAGCTGCATCTATGTCATGGTTGGACCAGTTCCTTAGCCCAGTCCTGCTTCTTTCACAGCGTTATGGCAGAGCTCCCAAGAGCACTGTCTAATAACTATCCGGCACAGAAATTCCCACCTCCAAGTCTAGATTTTAGAAAAAAAATGATCGGAGACAGTTGGTATCAAGAAGCAGATTTTAAAGCAGAATTTTGAGACTGTACCACTCTCTAGACTCAGCTGTAAACAAAGCCTGCCACTCGTGTTTACTGCAGTCTGGAGGGTTGTTGGCATGATGGGTTGATGCCATCATTAGCATCCTTATTTAGGGTGAGCTGAAATGAGTTGCCAGTGGGAGAAGAAACATGTTGGTGGGGGGAGGCCAAGCTTCAAACCTATGAAACTGAACGGCTATTGTTGGGTGCTACTGGTCCAACAGGAACAGACAATGAAGAGCAAGATCATGTTGAGGCACAGTATTTAAATAGTCAGCATTTAAATAGAATCCCTCCTGGTGCAGCAAAAGGCAGGAAAGAGTTACTCTGAAGCTTCAGAAATACCTCCAAAGAGTCTTGGATGAGTTTGAAGACAGTGCTAATCTGCTCTTCCACAGTCAAGAATGTGAATGGAAGGGAGTGGTATGAGAGGAGACTTCTGCATCCAAACTTCATGCTCCCCTCTGCTCTTCACACAAGTGTCCTACTCTTTCTTACCAAAGGCTGACATTTCCTCTCCTCTTAATTAAAAGTACTGCACAGGCTCTTATTGAAAGATCACAGCTTACTTCTTTCTGGTTACAAATCCCATCCTTTCAGGGACAAGACCCGTAGTTAGAGACATTTCAACACAGTACAACTGGAGAAGTTCTGGGTCTACCAAGAGATAATGGGGAGTGTCTTCACATGCCCACCACAGCAGCAAGAGCTGAAGAGTAGGCATCACTGGGTCCTGAAGGTGTAGGGGCAAGGCAAGAGAATAAAACTGGATCAATGAAACTCTTGGGATGGGAATACTCTTTCAGGATGTAACATGT
>CABHPR010131373.1:4237-16026 GCA_902168415.1 Peromyscus melanophrys
AAATATATGAATACAACCTGCTCAATCAATATAATTTTACATGTATGTATACATGTATTTATATAGCCTCAGGGCTGACCACTGGTATTAGACAATTCATTGAGGGAGGTGCTTCCCTGGAGAAGACCATCTCGCCACTCCTATTATTCCCCACTCACCCACAGCTCTTTATATAGAGATGTGGCCCTGTGAGCTTTGCCTTTCTATGTTAGCTGCCTATTGATATCATTTTTGCTCAGGTCATGTTTAGGCAGCCATGTTGATAAAACTTGATGGGTGTAGCTACTTTGCCTTTTCTAGGAGGCACAATCTCACAGCAAATGTTATCTACTCTCCCTCTATAAGTAACTAAACTTAACACTCTGTCATCCACTGTGATAAAATTTTAGTATTTTCCAGATGGTTTGTATTAATTCATATTAAGAAAGTTTAAATTACATGTTAATTCTTGAATATGGGATTGCATATTAAGTATTAGACACTGGTAATTGTAAGAACTTTTGTTGACAGGATAGTGGATGTTGCTCAGTGTTGGAATCCTTTCCTAGCATCAAACAATGGATTTGAATCCAACCCTAAAAAATTCTTGTACTTCATTTATACTATAATCATATTTCCACTAAACATATAGTGATTGTAGTTTGGTACATTACTGTCAAACGTATTATATTCCTCTCATGCCTGAAATGTGCACATAACCTGGTCAATTTATCATTCTATATGCAATCCATATCAATAATATCTGAATTTTCCTTCATAAAGCATTGTATCTTTATTTCTAATATTTTGCCTAACATTTTTCTAGAAATACTTTATAAGGCATAAAACTATAAACCTAATTTTTAAAAGGTCTAAAGAGATAGCTCAGAATTTAAAGCCCTTACTATTCCTTCAAGAAGACCTGAATTTAGTTCCCAGGACCTACATAGTAACATACAACCACCTGTAATTCCAATTCCACAGAATCTGATGCCTGATTCAGGCCTCCAAGAGCTTCAGCACACACATGGAGACAGTCAGGCACACGTGTACATACACAAATTAAAATAAACATATACTCTTAAAATCTAGTAATTTCCTGTGAAACCTTATTTTAAACTGTCTTTACAATTGAGGTAAATTTTATTCTGAAAAATTTGTGCTCTCTCACTTATATAATGTCCCCTAATGATATATGTATGATAAGCTTAAGCCTCCTGACTAAGTGATTGACATTATGAACAATGTGTCCATAATAACCAGCATGTTAGGATAACTTAAAAAGAATTTATTCTCTAGAACTGAAATTTGTAGTCTCATTACCATTCACACTTACGTCAAGTTTATAGAATCAGTTCTACCCCAGTTTCTAACTGTCTTTACTGCCTGTACTGAGAGATAAAATCAACACTTAGCCAGGTATCCCTGCAGAAAGAACAGCTAGAGGACACACACACACACACACACACACACACACACACACACACACACACACACACCCTTATATACGTATACATATGCAGACATAAAAACAGTTAAAATGGAGTTATTTATAACAGGACAACAATGACCCTACTAGACATCAAAGATTAACAATACAAAGCCCATTGTTCAAGAATTGTTTTGCAATGTTAAAAATCATGCAAGTCACTATTTTTGGCAAATTTAACATATAATAAGATATATTTATTTCAGTTAACACTGAGCAAGTTTGTTGGTTCATGGTTTTTTTCTGCTGATGATAGCCTAGTGATTTGTGTAGCCAAACTTATGAAGAAACTGAACTGTTAAAATGTGCTTCCTGCTTTCCCCATCTGCTCCCTACAACCTGTAAGGACAAAGCCATTTTGAAAACAAGCATCCCCAAACAATAACAACAAATGTGAGAATAAAGTCAAGCAAACTAATATCCTTTTTCTCATCAGCAGAAAATGACTGAAGAAAAGAAGAAACATGATGGAAAAGATGCACATGTGCATTCAAGACTTCCTTTGGTCAGGAGGAAGGAGGACGTGAAGGAGCAAGCTGATTGGCACCACACACAACTGAATGAACTCCTCAGAAATGATATAAAGGAATTAGTGAAGGAGCAATTAGCTACAGGGCATGCAAGGATGAGGAAACTCCTCAGAAAGGATCTAGAGGAAATTAGGGGACTACTCAAGAAGGAATTAAGACAAATATTTATGGAGAAGATGGCCCTGCTGCAAGAGCAGGTAAAGGAGACACACCAGGAGCACCGGGATCTGCAGTCCCTGCAGCTGAAGGAACTCTTCAGAAGGGACTTAAAAGAGATAGTTCGGCAACAGATTAGAAGTTCCAAAATTATCATTTGTCCTAAAGAAGAGCCACTACCTGGTGCTTCTAAGGGAACTGCAGACTTCCAGGTAGGTCTCTCTCACTGGAAAGGACTATTTTTGACTGACAGGCTTTGAAAGATGCATCTGTTTGCCTGAGTCAGCAGTCCTGCAGATAATTCCCTGTCAGGTGCCCAACCTTGATCATATCCTGGCCCCTCATGTTCTTGGTCCCAAGAATCCAGTGGCTAGTAATCTTCTGATGTTCATGTGACTCAACTATGAAAACAACAGATCAGGAAGTGAACATGCTGTTAACACAAATGGGCACAATTCTTGTAATAGTACATAAAATAGAGAATAATAACAAACCAGAGAGTAGTTATGGTTGACAGGAAAAGAACAGGTAAGCATGTGGTAAGTGTACAAACAAAAGCAGAATTAGAAACTACATAGTGAATGCATGCTGAAGTCAAGAAAAGACACTGGTTTACATATTTCAAAGAAATAAATCACATGACTAAAATAAAACCACACTGTATGTTAACAGGTATAGACTATAGAGCTGCATTAGAGAATTCTAATGTAGCTGGAGAGTTTTCTCTCCGGGTCCCGCCAAGCCCCAGCAGTTCGACTGCCCACTTATAAAATAAACACACAGACGCTTATATTATTTAAACTGTTTGGCCTAATGGCCCAGGCTTCTAGCTATCTAGTTCTTACATCTTAATTCATTTCTATAAATCTATACCTTGCCACGTGGCTCGTGGCTTACCAGCATCTTCACATGCTGCTTGTCATGGCGGTGACTGGCTGTGTCTCCCTCTGCCTTCCTGTTCTCTCAATTCTCCTCTCTGTTAGTCCCGCCTATACTTCCTGTCTGGCTACTGGCCAATCAGTGTTTTATTTATTGACCAATCAGAGCAACACATTGGACATACAGACCATCCCACAGCTATTTTTCTCTCTTGTTTCAGACTTCTGTGCATATTTGCATATATAATTATAGGTTTATTATACTTTACAAATGTTTATCTTCTTTTTTTTAATTTGGTTTTTCCAGACAGGGTTTCTCTGTGTAGCTTTGAGCCTTTCCTGGATCTCACTCTGTAGCCTAGGCTGGCCTCGAACTCACAGAGATCCTCCTGCCTCTGCCTTCCAAGTGCTGGGATTAAAGGTGTGTGCCACCACCACCCAGAAAGTGTATCTTCTTAAGTCATTTGCTTTTCCCAAGTTAGGCTGCCTCCTCTTCTAACACAGCGCTGTGTGTTAACCCTTGGGTGTCTTAATTTCAGGCAACATCACTTCTTACCATTCTCTGAAACTTTCCTGCTGTCATTCTGCTCTGTCCTTTGTTGTTTTCTCCAATCCAGTCAATAGCACAGAAACACTGAAGTTGGGAAGTTCTGGGCTCCAGTCATCCCTCAAAGTACCAACTGGTAACTAAGGTCTGTGATTTTAACCTTTCTCTGCTAACAGACAGAACAGGATCCTGAATCAACCCCAATGCTTAGAAAGAGAACCTTGCCTTCCAGAATGGAACCTTTGAAATTAGAATTTCACTCTTACTTATTTCACTGTAGCAAGAGGACAGTAGGCTGCATTAGAACGAGATGTAGTGTGGATAGTCCGTGTACATGCATGGCATGGTCACAGCGTGTAGTTTGAAGTGAATCCTGTTGGCTGTGCCTGCTGCTTGCTGCCCTTTGGACAGAGAGTTCTACATTTTTGTCTCCTCCCTGGCCTTTTAAAAATGCTTTGTACCGATACTGAACTATTTTTGCAGAACACATTTGATCTCTCTTACAGTTTATATTTCTATTGTTAGTTAATTTAGTTATGTCTCCCTGTGTAACAGGTGTATATGGCTTTATAATTAATTGTTGTCCCCAAAGCTTTATTATCAACTGCTTCTCCTCTTTCTTAGAAGCAGCCAAATCCATATAATCCTGTGTCTCTAGCTATTTGACACACTAGATAGCTCTTCTCCTACTGTCTGTGATCTCAAGTCAATCTAATACATACATGATTTTTCATGTATGATCTTCCCCTTTGAGAGGTTATTTATGAGAAAAAATCCTTAGCCAGGAATTGGTGGTGCATGCCTTTAATCCCAGCACTCAGGAGGCAGAGGCAGGCGGATCTCTGTGAGTTCGAGGCCAGCCTAGGCTACAGAGTGAGTTCCAGGAAAGGCACAAAGCTACACAGAGAAACCCTGTCTCAAAAAACCAAAATATATATATTATAGATATATAATAGCAAGAATAGATATATAATAGAATATATATAGATAGCAAGAAGCCTGAGCCATTAGGCCAAATAGTTTAAATAATATAAGCGTCTGTGTGTTTATTTGGGTCTGAGTGGCTGCAGGTCAAAAACAAAAAACAAAAGAGAGAGAAAAAAAAATCCTGTAAACATGCTAAAATTTAAAAAATATTTAAGCTAGTTATTTAAATGAAGTAAAAATCCTATATGATACTTTAAAAATCATTTTCTTCCATTTCTATGTGTAGTTAAGATAGTCATAAGTTTGAGATATAATAATCATTAATTTGAGGAAGAGAATCATTGTTTAATAAACACTCCTAGGGAGCAATATTACAAGTTCTCTGAGGAAACATGTAGGCAAGGTCAAATCTTTAGGTGTGAGAATTGTTTTTACATGTTAAATCTCATCTAAATAAAAAAAATTTAAAAAATCTCATGTAATTCATGGTTTTGAATATGTGACACACCATTAGTTTATCCCAAACAACATTGACACAAAAATCACAGGTTCATGATTTTTAGTTAATTCTAGGAAAACGTAATTTGTTTTCAGTTCTTAATGAGAGCCTAGTGATTTGAGACAGACTAAACATATATGAAGAAGTTTAACTGTTAAGTGTTAAGCATTTTTTTACTTTCTCAGGGTCTATAACTTATGACTTGTGAAGATAAAGTAATTTTGAAAACAAGCACCTAAAAATTAAAAATTTAAAAAACTTCTAGGAAACCAAGCAAATGAACTTTCCATCTCTCCTCCTGCAGAGAACATCTCTGGAACAAAGAAAAAAGAAAAAACATGAAGGTGACCATGACAGTGCCCCTTCACATTCAGAAAAGCCCTGGGTGCAAACTAAAGAGGAAGTCATTGGTGGGCGGAGTGATTCCCGCTGTATACCTCTAAAGGAACTCATCAAAGAAGATTTAAAAGAAGCACTTTGTGAAATACTTGAAAAATATAAATGTGACACATGTATGAAGAAAGAACTACCTCATATCCTTAAAGGAAGAAAACAGCTAAGGGTAATTCCTTCTAATTTTAAAAGCAATGTACTTAGTGGGGTGGGGGGGAAGAGGCATCTGTGAGCCCTTGTCTGCGGGCTGTAGAGAGCATCTCGACAACAGGAGCTCAGCCTTGCACATGCCCTACACTTCTCCAGTCCCAGGACACTTCCCACCCATCTTGAGCTTATGTGAAAAATTTAGATTACAACGAATATAACAAATATAACTTTAAAATAAATGAAGAGACTACTTATATAATAATAATATAGAAAAATGATAAAGACCTCACGGGGTTTTCAGTTGAATGAAAAGAACTAATATGCTTTCTCTGCAAATAACATCATAAGCCAAATGTAATGACCTGGAAATTCAATCTTAGACATGTGCCTAAGTCTAGTACATCAAAGGGCCATGGTCTCAATAATTCAAAGATAAGAATCATGGGACTTTGAAAACAGCATGTGATTCTAATGGAAAGCCCCATATCACTGGACAACTGGATCCCCTGGCTTTTCTGCCTTTGATACTCTTATTTAAGTATTTCAGAATTCTGTATAAGCTTGCATTTTTAAGTCTAAATTATATTTATGGATGTTTATCTTCTTGAATCCATAAGCTTTTTCACAGGCCATGTCCTCCTTGGCTGCCCATGCAGTTCTGTCTCCCAAGGCCTCTGTGTGCCTAAATTTCATATTACAAACTGAAAATATCGTTCTCCATTCCCTGGGTCTTGGCTGACCATTGCTCTGTCTGCTGTTGTCTCCATTCTAGTAAATAGCAGCTGGTGAATTGTATTGAAACACTGAAGTAGAGGAGACCTGGACTCCAGCCCTCCTTCAAAGTCCCAACCAGTCACCAAGTTCTGTCTTTCACATGTGTCTCTTTCTGCAGAGAACAGCTTCATTTAATGATGTTAGGATTCATGTAATAGCATTTTATTTATTTTAATGTACTGAGGAAAACGGGTAAAGATCATCGAACACCGTGTTCATTATCTCATGTGGACCATGTTAAACGTGACTCAGTGCAGATAGTCCGCATGTATGCAGGGTACTCTCACAGGGTATAATCTGAAGCACAATTTAAACTTTGTTGTGCCTGCCAGCTGATGTCCCTTCAGCAAGATGGCTGTATTTGTTTCTCTTCCCTATGATTTGTTTATGATTTGTTAATGTACAATATACATTATACCATATAACTATAAACTACACAGTATATAATGTAAAGTAAAATTTAGCAGTTTGTTTTTCATTTTGATGGTGTTCAGTGATTTTGGTTCTTGGTAACTTAGGCTTGCCTACTAGCTATTTACTGAAAAACAGAAAAAGGCCTCAAATGTACTGTTGGGGCTTAACCTTTTTAGGTAGTTCACGGTAATATCTCTTACAAAAGTCATCTGTTATGTTAAAAGTCATGTAATCATTTGTTGGAAGATTTAACAAGTAAAGTGTGGTTATTGTAATCAACACTGTAATCAATACTAAGTTAAGTATGTTGGGTCATGTTTTTCTCCTACTCTAGATGAGAATAAATTGGTTTCACTTCTTATCAATAGCTAGTGATGGTGTAAATAGAAGAGCATTTATGAAGATATTTAACTAATAAATATTAATTAGTTACTCCTTTTTCTTTGTCCATACACTGTAATATTCTACCTTCTCATCTTCAGGAAATATCTACAGAACAAGAACAAAGGAAGAAATATGACAGTAAGTCCCTATATTCAGAGCAGCCTGCTACCAGGACAGTGAAGGAAATGGAGCACGAACACAGTGAATTGCAGTACGTGCATCTTAAGGAACTCATTAAAAAAGATTTAAAGATGAAAATTTGTGATGTGCTTGGAAAATACGAAAATATTTGTCCCGAGGAAGAAGGACTACCTCGTGTCTCTAAGGAGAAAACAAGATTAAAGGTAATTCTAATTTGAAAAGCAGTATATTTCATTTGAGGGCAAAGATGCATCTGCAAGCCCATGTCCACAGTGCTACAGTATCCAGAGAGCAGAACCCCAGCTTTGTACAGGTCCCCCAACTCTTTCACACCCTCAGCCCCAGCTGCATCCTTCTACCTGATCTTTAAAGGTTTAAGTGAAAACAAATAAGACTGTGACTATAACAACAGATATTAACAAGCTTTTATACAAATGAGAATTCTTATAAAATAAACAATAATAATAATAATGGGGGTGATGATAAAAGACTTCTAGAGTAGTTACAGTTGAGATGAAAGGAACTAACATGTGATATGCAAATTAGTATATTATAAATCAAAACATAATTAACTAGAAATTCAATATTAGACATGTGCCTAACTGTAGTAAACCAAAAGGACAGAGGTTCCCATGACTCAAAGAAAAGAAATCATGTCACTATAAAACAGCATGTGGTTCTAATGGGAAGCCCTACATCACTGGACAACTGGATCCCCTGGCTCTTCTTTGTCTGGTGTTTGAAATTAAATATTTTAGAATTCTGTGTAGATTTACATTTTTTACATATTAAACAGCATGAAGGTTTTATTTCAGTCTATGATTTGTTTAAACTGCTCACATTAATCCACTTCATCCCCAAAGAAACAGAATGTGTAACCCTTGACATCACCCATCCAGACAGCATCCACTGCAGCCTGCAGAAAACTTGAATGTAGTTCATCTCAAATTGGGTTTTATCCTCCGGACCAAAAGCTTTCAAAATTGCCTCTTAGAAATCCATCACCAGTCAGTCAGTAGGGTAGATTACTGAGCTAACTCCTGATATCTGAGTTCCCACTGGAAATAATTTATCCTAAGTGAATTCATAGGCCCCTGGGGTGGGGAAGACTCGTGGGAGCCTCCCTCACACAGAATGTCACCTAGAACAGCCTTATGCTGTGGACTTCTATGCTTCCTTCACTGTGGTAGTCAAGCCTGAGAGCAAAGGGCACAAAGCCAAGCTAACGCAGGTCTCAGAGTAGAAGAATAACACAGGAGGTCCAATGAAGCATCATCCAGATACTAAAAACGATGACACAATCAGGTTAGTCTGTATGTCTAGCTGCTTGCTTTTTCACATGGTAGTTGCAGTATTCATTCACATAAAGTGTGCTGCAGCCTAGCCCACTGCCTGTAAGACGAATTGCTAAACAGTCTTATTAATAAAAAAAAAAAAACCTGGAGCCAGATATTGGGGTAAAAACTGAGAGATCAGGGAAGCAGAAAGAAGCCAGCCATGTTCTTACCACTAGAAATCCTCAGCCAAAAAGGGAGAGACCTATTTCCTGTACTCATGCCTATATGCCTTTCTGTCCCTGCCCTCTTACTTCCTCTCTCCACCCAGTTACATCACTTCCTGTCTGTACAGACCTCCAGACCTCCATGGTTAGTACTGGGATTAAAGGCATGTGCCACCACACCTGGCTCTGTTCCCAGTGTGGCCTTGAACTCACAGAGATCCGGATAGATAGCTGCCTCCCAAATGCTAGGATTAAAGGTGTATGCTACCATTGCATGACCTCTGTGTTTACTATAGTGGCTGGCTTTTCCCTCTGATCTTTAGATAAGTTTTATTGGGGTGCACAAATAAAATATCACCACATTTCTCCTTTTTTGTCTAAAATAAAAAAGTTATAACTGATATCAGAAAAACTATATAAATAAGTACAATAACTATATACAATATATACAGGTAATAAATACATCAACAATGTCTAATCCATTTGCATTTGACAAATTCAGCAAAAATATTCCATTATCCTATTTTGGTGAGTCCAAAATGTACTTAATTCACTTTCTATCCTAACTTGTATTACCAACTGAAAACTCTTTTGATGTCTTTCAAACTTATACACTTTACACATGTTTAGTGAGCTTTTTTCTGAAATTGTTACCAAGGGAAACTATAACTATCTAATCTTCAACTCCCTCAGAGACCCAAGAAGGAAATAATATTACCTAGTAAAACAGGAAGTGCAAACAAACGACTTCCCAAAAATTGTGATTTATGACAGAAACAGCCAGCTGCCTGGACAGTCACCCGAGGTTTCTCTGCAACGTTGAGGCCTCCATTCTTCAACCTACAGACTTAGCGTATCTGACAGACTCATCTGTGAAGCAGGATTTTCTAAAGAGCCTTCCTACCTTGTCTTGGCAAGGTTTGTGTCAGTCCTTTCTTTTGTGTCCTGCTTGTCCATTTTGGACAGCACACTGTCAGCAGTCAATTTGAGGGCAATTTCTTGCCCAGTGGCTAACTTTTGCCACAATGAAAGTAAACTTCATATGGAGGTTCTTCAATGCCCATCACCTTCTCTGAAGTAGATTGGTGCTGCCAGGAGCAGACATGTCTCATAGTCATAAAAAAAGAATCTATGTTATTAAAACATCTTAAATGCCATAGTCTGCAGATCTCTGAAGTGTTTGAAGATGACCTGTCTATATAAAATATATCTCTGCTTGATCTTGGAAACATACCTAATATGACTACAAGTTTGATTATAATGACTAATTACTAATTTACATTTCTTTATATCCTAATTAGTTGGTAATAATAACTTTCAAGGACTAGCAAATTGCACTATATTGTTAAATGAACTGTATAGGTACAATACCTTGAACAAGATTAGAAATACATGTACAGTATTTTCTAATAAAGTCAATCTCAAATTTGTATCAACACACAAAATTTGTATACAATATACAAAAATACAATCCAACGTAAAATATTTAAAACTAGTAGTTGCCTTTTAAAAGTAAATTCAATAATCTACCATTTTATCTTTTCATGTCCATATTCTCTCTTTTTTCTTTTCAGATTAGATTCAATAATCTACCCTTTATTTTTATCATTTCTATAACTTTTTTCAGAGTAAGATTCAAAAAGCTATCTCTTATCTATATCCTCTTTTTTTCAAACAAGAACCCTGAATATAATTTCCTTTGTTTAATGGTTTTCCTGACCATTAATAATTAACAACTTGCAACCAACCATCCTAAACAATAACTATTATCTAAAACCCATTGAAAGACCAAAACCCACCCACTTACCTCTTTGGAATGTGGTGTCATGTTCTTAAAATTACTTCCTGCTATCTGGGGGCAAAAGCATCTTTAGGGGATCCTGAAAACAAAAATGTTTTGGGTTAATTGTCAAGTCCTGAGAGAGGTAGCTGTGTCATTTGTTGTCCAGTCTCTACATAATGCAAAAGTGCAGGGCTTATCTCAAGTCCTTGCTCGAGTAGTCTGTGAGGCTGGATCATCTCAGTTAGCCATCTCAAAACTGTCCTGAGCAGTTTGTAGTACAAAGCCAATCTTTGGGTGGTGTTTATCTTCGTCCTGATGGAATCATCATTGTGGAGCCCCATCATCTTTTTGGAGACTTCAAATTTGTTGTTAGGCATGGTCATGATTCCCTGCAGAAAACTAATAGAGACTCAAACACGAAAACATGTAGAAGCAGCTAGATGAAGCTTTTTTTCTGGAATAAGTTAGTACTCTATATGACCATTAATATTATGACAAAAGTTTTAAAATATATACATGTAAATCTTATAAGTTTTGATATAAAATTCATACCTTGAAAAAAGTTTTAAAGAATCAAAATAGAACCAAAGAATTATGAGATTAGTGGCAATAGAATAGTCCCTTAATTTTGGTTTTCTTCTGTCCCATATCAGATGGCTCTTCTGACATGATATAGAGATTTTTCATTTTCTTTTTTTAAAATCTTTTTTATATTTTTTCAAGACAGGGTTTCTCTGTGTAGTTTTGGTGCCTGTCCTGGATCTCACTTTGTAGACCAGGCTGGCCTCAAACTCACAGAGATCCGCCTGGCTCTGCCTCCTGAGTGCTGGGATTAAAGGCATGTGACACCACCACCCAGCTCATTTTCTTTTAGCAAGCATGCTTAGGTTTAGAGAAAGAGAAAGCCATTCTCCAACTCCAAAGGCAGCTTTAGTTTTTAATTGAACTAGAACTACATAAAGATCATTTGTGTTAAGTGTCTGTACAGAACAGCAGAAACAAACATTTAGGAAGACTTATGAAATTTTATATGTGACATACCAATGGGCCAATTTACTCTTTTTCTTGAGACATTTTCTTTCTGGATAATTTGTCCTTTTTCTTCAGATGTCTCATTTGTCCAGTGTTCTTCAGATTCCTTAGCTGGATGCCTTCATCTTCCTGAAAGACAAAAACAAAAACCCTTCCTCAAACCTAACTTTGGGGAAGTTCCCTTTTGGTAAGATATATCTGATTAAGTGAAA
>CABHPR010131374.1:0-31315 GCA_902168415.1 Peromyscus melanophrys
CTTACTCCTGAATCTTGGCTTTTAGTGATGCCTTTTCATACCTCTTTTGAACACAAACTAATCCCTCTTTGAACTGCAATTTTGAATTCGGCAGTTAATTATTTACGTTTTAAGGTTTAAATGCCAATTTACTACATTTGAGCATTACAGTTTCTTCTAATGCCTAGGTAAACCCTTCTGAAAGCACAAGTTAAAATGTGTGAAATATCAGCACCGGAGAGATCAATCGACAAGGAATAGCAAAACCCAGGTTGAATGTGATTCATTTGAGTATTGAATATTTCTTCCTCTATTGACTTTAATAATTGGTTACCGTTATCAGAAGTATGAGTTCTTTCTTCAGGAGGGAGTGATAATTCATCATTTTTATAGTAGCTTTATTTCCCATGTTATGTTTTATTTGGGGGAGGAAGACAATAGGAGACCTTTGCCTCTTAAGTCTGTTGCCTCTTAAGTCTGGTTTTCAAAAGAATTATGTTACTAAAATAACTGCTAATCATGATATTTTTTTTTTCTGACAACAGAATCATGTTTTGGAAATGTATTTGACTTGGGTTTGCTAGTTTTGTTGAGGAAATACCTACCTGGATTAGCTTGGGTTGCTTTGTCCCTTTCTGTCTTCTGATTACTGTTGTATGGCAAGAAAGGTGTCTCCACATTGTAATTAATTCCAAGCTACATCTTGCTCACAGAGCGTCATCACTTAGATACACATCTTTCTTCCTTTTAATGGGAATTGGTTTCTCCTTTTATAACACGTTTTACCTGTGAAAACCAAATTGCTTTTACATTCTTCAAACTCCAAAGAAATTTTGTATGAGCTTTTTTGAGTAAGCACCAACTGTAAATTTATTTTTTTCTGAGGCTCTGCCCTCTGCTTCTCAGGGACTGTGGTGTACTTCCTTGGTTCACATAGTAATTTTCCTGCCTTCAGACTGATGGGGTCACCTCCTGGTGGCAGTTTCCTGTCAAGAAGCTGTGAAGACCACATACCAGGGGTGTCTCTGCCATCTGGGCACTCTTCATCAAGGGAGACTGCTAGTCTCAATATATGAGTTTGGAGCTTACAAATCCTGGGGCCTCTAGTGATCTTTATTTTACCTCTCCTTTCCAAATCATACACTCACTGGTCAATTTCCCACAGTTTGTTTTATCAGGAACAAACCTAGTACAGTTCACATTGGAAGTGGCTACACTGGCGTACCTTAATTTCTATAATTAATTTTGATGACTTTTAAAAAAAATCATAGGATGGGGTATATGTTCATTGTCCTGGTTGTTTTATATTAAATTATTACTCTATTCTACCATGAAATAAGCCTTGAGGTATTTTCTGTCTTGCTTTTCATCACTGGAATTTAGTAGTTACATTCTTTTACTTGGTTTTCAAGCTTCCATTATTTGTACTGAACTCTCCACGACAACTGTCATTTTAACTGACAGGAGAGAGAAATGGTGCACATAAAGTTCTTTCACCTGCGGCTCCAGAAGCCATTCTTGACTGCTTCCTGAACATTGTGAGATTGAAGAGGAAGAGGGATATTGAAGCAGTAGACCCCTGTTTTTGTACCAACAAAATTCAGATCCACTCTGGATGCTCACTTGAGATGTGTGTCTTTAAATATGCTATGTATGGAGTACCAGAAGGACATTTTATTCCATTCTTCTGATGAAACAAAGATTGCTGGGCAAGAGTCAAATCAATCATTCCAAAAGGCTGGATAAACCAACTTTTAAAAGTAACAATTTCAGGTGATTAAGTCCAAAGCTTTGAGAAAGTTCATTAACGTGTTCTTTGAGTTTGTCGCTTTAACAAGTTTTCTTTAGGGTTGCATTTATTTCCGTCTGCTTTAAGACTTTTATTCTTAGGGTTTTGTCTCAGGGAGGCAGATAAGCTGTGATTTTAATGATGATGTTTCCATTCTGCAAATGTCCACCTTAAGATTACTTCTTGAGTAGTTGGGTTTCATTTTGGTGCCACATTTCTCTTGATATGTATTTATATTTTATATGCAATTGGCCTTTTTTTTTGCTTCTTTTCAATATTTGAGTTTTTTCTTTTTTTACAAACATTTTTCCACTTGAAGTAAAACAATTTAAAAATATCATGGTATTAGAGGAAAATCCTTCTAAGTCATAGATACATAAATTAAGCATGATTTGTCTCACAAAATTACATATACTAACTTCTGCTTGAGGGTGTCTATTGTCATGGTTCCTGTTCATTTTCCAGGATCTTTCTTTTATTGTCTTGATTGCAATCTACTCCATAGGAAGTTCTACCATGAATTGTTCTATTTTTTCATATAGCAAGGAATAGTAGTGTCTTGAAATATTATTTAGACCAACATGTGAAAGATGCTAAAGCTAACACCACTCTTCCCCCATTCAATCTCTAGACCGTCTAATTGTAGAAGGATTCTAATGAGATGATTTAGGAGTTAATTTCAGAAGCACACGACTCAGTCATTTTCAAAACCCTTGAAGCTGATGCCCTGAAGTTTCTAGCATTTCCCCTCTGCTGACTAAGAGTCATTTGAGACAACCCAGGCTCCTCTTCTAGCTGACATTTATCATCACTGGATTCTCTCCTCACAAGTTCATTTACTCATCTTTTGTTTTCCTCATGCCTTTTGCTGATTTCAAGCAGATCTTACACAAATTAATATCTCAAAAATCTCCTAAAATTTTGCATTACTACCAATAGCCATATCTTTCTTCCTTCTATCTTTGAGCATCTGTTAATTTTTGTTACTATTACTGCAATTATATATAAGAATAGAATTGTGATGTTTCCTTTTAAGTATAAATTTATTTTTCTTAAATCAGCTTTTGTAACCTTGGTGAATTTTGTAATTCACCCAAGCATCCCAGCTCTATGCCATAATATACACTAAAACCTGTATAAAATATCAGGTGTGAAGTCTTACACTATACAGTGAACTACTTCCTAGATACTGTTGACATTCACTTAGGCTAGTGTGAATTGCCCTAGGAGAATGTTCTTCCACTCCAAACCATACCACCTGGTGGTATCTATACTAGTAATCTGTATTACTATGTGTAGTTTACATGAAGAGTTATTGCAACAGATATTCAACAGACATGAACATTAGCTGCATAAAAAGTGTAAGATTTTTGAAGGAGGTTTCAGTTGCCAGCTAGTTTATGGTCCAAAGAGGGTGGAGTTGACCACATGTGAAGCAATAAACAGGCATTCAACTAATCAACTAATCATTGCAGCTTTGACACTTGGGAACACAGTTCATCAATGGTTAGGAAATACTGAAAGAAAATATTTTTTAGTATAATTATTAGCTGGAGACAAGGGAATTTTCGTTCAGCTTTTATTCTGGAATATAACATTTCTAAAAGGTAGCTGCAGCATTGAAAGTCTATGGCAGAGAAAATAAACAGGTGTAATTACTTAGAGTTGTGAGTATGGGCCAGGAAACTAAGGACAGATGTGGATTCTTCTTAGATTCTTTGAGTATTTATGGACACAAAGGACAAGTAATGGAGGGTCTTGCCATGTGTCAGTTTGGGTTTCAAGAAAAGCACATCCAAGTCAAATTAAACCTGATTCAAAGACAACTGACTTGAATCTGTCATTAGCAAGATAAAAGGTGGGAAAGAAAGACAGGGAGGGGCTTAATTTGTGATTTACTAAGAGTATTTGCATCCAGGTAGACCCTTGTTTTCATCTAATTCATTCACCCATATATTTTATGCCTGTGCATTAGTTTCTTCAAACCCCAACCTTCTGTGTTTAATGTTTTAGATGGTGATTTTTGAAAACTATACTACATAATTTCCTAGTTTATATTAGAGAGCAATCTAGACATTTTCTTTGAAGACACAAATAATCATAAAAATCAGGTGTTACTTTGTGCCTAGATATAGTTTATAAACACATTTATTTTTAACACAAGCCATCCTGTGTTTATACCTTTGAATGTGTGTCTTCATTTTCCCTTATATTGGCTATATTTATCAAACCCATCCTCTAAGTGCTAGCTTTCATTGTCAACTTGACACAGCCTAGAGTCCTCTGAGAGGAGAGCCTCCATTGAAGACTCACCTAGATTAGACTGATGTCTGTGCATGCCTATGGGGAACTGTTTTGAGTATTAATTGATGTGGGAGAGGCCAGCACACAAAGTAATTTGGTGAGTACCTACAACCAAAGGGCGGGTGTTGCTTTGTAGTTCAAACTATTCTGATTTTTACATTGGAAGCAACATCTCATCAAGGTTGTCAATTTTCATTGAAACTGTAATTGAAAAACCAGATTGAAGGCAGAATATAAAGCCTTGTCAAAATGATCTCTGTTTCATCCATCTGAGAGTTATCATCAGACTTTGAATTTATGTAGAAATATTTGCTTCTTTTATATATTCAACATTTTTATAAGTATCTACACTTGGAATTTTAACTTACATAATTTTTTTTCATTTTTACAGGAATATTTGCCTTCTTAACTTGCTGGTACTGTTATACCAAATACAATAGCAATATTTTGTGAAAAGCATTTATTGATTCAAGGAGTAACTTGGTGCTAAGTGGTAGGAGAATGGGTGCTACATCTGGCTTATTTCCTTTCTAATGAAATTCAGTAATGAATACATGAGCCAAATATAAAATCACATACTTTTCTGGGTTTTAGGATCATAACTTGAAATAACAATAAAAATAACAACTGTTATCATTATTACTACTATTATTGTCATCAAGAGCCTCAAAATACTAGAAGAACTAGAAACAAATAAATAGTTATAGGCCCTTGGATTTCTTTTTTTAAGTCATATTTGATCAATTTCTGAAATAGATTCCCAAAGGATTATGGAAAATATTATGTGCACCCCAGTTTTATTTGTAAACTAAGAATGATGCTTAGTGTGACATTCCTGACTTTATAGCAGTGTTTTGTAAAACAAAGAGCTGGCGTACATATGTAGATGTAACCAACTGCCTTATTAAATAAGAGACACAGAGCCAATGTAAAGATGAAAGCCAAAGAGGTCAGAGCTAAGAGTCTTACCCGCTTTCCGCCAGCTAGCCTCTCCCGCCAAGAGACCTCTCCGAAAAGGGACTCCTTCCTGTGCGTTTGATTTTAAATAAGAGTTCTGTTCTGCCTTCTCATTGGTTGTAAACCCAACTACGTGACTGCCTCGTCACTACCTCTCTGTACAGACCTCCAAGTCTTCTATGGTTGGTATTGAGATTAAGGGCGAGTGTCTCCAATGCTGGCTGTATCCTTGAACACACAGAGATCTTCCTAGTTTTGCCTGCCGAGTGCTAGGATTAAAGGCGTGCACCACCACCGCCCTGGCTTTTGCTATGGCTTGCTGATAGCTCTGACCCCTAGGCAACTTTATTTATTAACATACAAATAAAATCACATTTCACTACAAATAGAATACCACTATATACATATCTACCATTCAGTTACCTTTGTTAACTTCTACGAGAGACATGAAATCTTCTTAGCTCATGGGTATTGAACAAGTACAAGAAACCAGTTAGTAGTATCTGGCTGCTTGACCCCAAACCTAGAAACTGAAGATGAAATGAACTTCATAGTTAAAAGTACAGAATAGATTTCAAAAAACTTTTTCATGTTTCAAATAAGTAAACTAGGGCCACACAATAATATAAATGACACACCCAAGACCATGACATTCATTGGTAGCAAAGCCAGTAGTCATTTAGATGTTAGACATTTTCTCAAACCCATGGTTATTTGAAGCTCACATGACCCATCCTTGTAGCCTGTCTGCCTATAATTTCCTTGTCATTTGCTCCAGCTCCATTGTACCCAACTATCCTGTTGCAATTCAGCAGCTCCTGGGAGGTGCCTTTCTACTCTGCAAACTCATTCTCACAGCTGAGTGTTATCCTGTCAACATCAACTCTTGCTTTAGTTGTGGATGACTGTAATATTCATTGATACAATTCTTGTCTTTGCTGTTAGTTGATATCAACTCCATGTCCTTTGCACTCACTCCAGGAACCCTCTTGCCCTGACCACATTCTGGCATCTTAGTATTATAAAACACACTCTACTCTTGAACTTGAACTTGCAAATAACAGAAAGTCTTTGAACAACACAGTGTCCTTTCCAACTTCTTTTGTTCCCAAGTTTCTTGCTTTAACCTTCCACATATCCATGGAAGGTCTGAATCACATCTTTTTTTTTTTTTTAACTTGATCTGGCTCTGATTTTACATCTGAGCAGTTCTACCCTGATATATGTGCTTGTTAACCATCTTGTAGATGGGCCATCTTCTGTCATTGTCTCAGAGAAAGGAAATTTTCAATTTTGAGTTATTCCATATAAATCTACATTTCGAGGAAATTAGAAATCATTCACTAAGTTTCCATCCATCAGGAGTAAAAGCTACAAAAGAAAATCCCATAAGTTTGTTGTGCTGATGAAAGACAGTAGTGCTAATAAAATGTTACGTGTCATTATTGTTGTCATATTTCCTAGTAGTTCAAATTAAGAATGTCTTAGCATAGCTGAATCTGCATGAAAGAATTGTGGGCTATTTTGAGGGCAGGGATGTGAAAATAAAGAGGAGTGAAGTATAGCTTGATGATTTGTTAACATTGATTAGCACACCCGACTCTGTCTTTTCGTAACAATCATATCACTGATGGTGTTCTTAAGTCTAAGCCCTTTGTTTAGTCAGTGTCTTTCATAGCCCTTACCAAACCCAAGTCAATATCTCTGTTGTCTGACTATAGTCTTTTGTGAGAAGTGGGGTCAGGCTGGCCAGGAATTCTTGAAGTCAAGCAATCCCCTGATTACTGTCTCCCGAGTAGCTGAGTACCTGCCATATTTCATACTTTTTGTGGTTAAATGGAAGGGGAAAAGAAGCAATAAGCAAATTGTCAATAGTATGTCCAATAATGAGTCCATTTATAGTAAGGTTCCTAAGGTGATGTTAGGTATTGAAATAGTGGAGACAATTTATGATAGACAAAAAAATGAGTCCTCTGTTCCTGAACAAATATGCAGACCACTTGTTATTTTTACTTTTTTGTCAACAAATATTGGTTTGTTGGTAAAGAAGAGTCATGGCCAAATTTCTAAGTAAAATAAATGCTTAATGGGCACTTTCTCTGTGCCTGAAGTCTGCTATAGTGATTGAAACACAGGGACTTAAGGAAAATAGTCCTTCTATTTCATTCACCATGTAGTAAGCAGCATTTTACTTACATATTATGGCCATAGGAACAGGTAGTAGTTAGGGAGGTCACAGAGAGAAGAGTGACTTGGGAAAGAATGGAAAGAAGCAGTTACAGGGGCCTTGCAGTGACATCTATTCTTGACTGAATCAGGAAAAGATGAGGAATGATATGAATATAAACCCTGATATAGAATACGGTGAGTAGCCACGGAACTCAAAAAGTTGCTAATTATGGAGAATATGGAGTTGAGAAGGGAAGAAAGGCCTAGATCATGATTAAATACACTCACTAAGCCAAGGAATTCAGACTCAGACTGTATTTTGTACAAATGTTGAACCTATGAAAAGTTCCAGGCACAGAGAAACTATGAAGATATTTTTGATTTGGAAAGTGGTGCTTTGAAGCTTTAGTGAGTATAGAGTATGAAAAAGACTCAAGGAATCTATGAAACATGGTAAGAAGATATGTTTTTTTGGAGCATGTGGTGTAGAAAAAACTAATTTAGTTAATACATCAATTTAATCTAGATATATTAAGAGTTTCACTAAAGGAGCTGAATGGACTTGAAAGACATACATTAGTTAAATTAGAATTTAGAGCCTGAGAAGTTCTGAAGGTCAAAGAGAAAGAAATCTAGAATGATTCCAAGCATGGCATTTTGTAGAACTAAGTATGAAATAAATGAGCAAGCACAATTTTAGACTGGTTGAGTCTCATGTGTTTATGGGGAAATGAAGTCAAGAGATTCTATAGTCCCAATTTCTGGAAAAGGAGGTGGATTTGAGATTTGTCAGCAGACACTGAGGGCAAACCTACAACATATGATTAGACTGTCAAGAGACAAGAAGTAAAGATGGAAGACAGTCAAGGGAAGTACTTTGGGGAAAGTAAGAATTAATAAGAGAGTCAAGAAAAGTTGAAGGAGAAAGATGAAGAACCAGAAAAACTAGACATTGTGGAAGCCAAAGGAAAAGAGAGTTGGATGTAAATAGAGCTGACAAGAAAGGGGCTGTGAAAATGGTATCCTGTACTAGTATTATCTTAACTCTTGGATACTACTATAACAACATACCTGAAATTGGATAATTTATGAACAACATTAAGTAAGTACCTAATTCATTCATTTATTTATTTAGAGTTAAGGACCCAGTACATAGCCCTTGATGGTCTAGAACTTACTATGTAGACTAGAATGGCCTTGAACTCATTGAGATCCACCTGCCTCTGCCTCCCAAGTGCTGGGATTAAATGAATGAACCACAATACCTGATGTTAAACAACATAAATCAATTCTCACAATTTGGTCAGGAAGATAGAACCCTCATAACTTTTACACTTCCCCAAAGGCCCTACTTGAATGCCACCACAATGCCATTAAGCTTTATTCCACATAAATAGTAAGGGAAGTCCAGACCACAGCAAGTAGCTCTCACTTTTGCCTAGCCTCAACCCTTCCAGTAATTTGGGGTCTTTTAAGCTCACTGGCAGGGATAGGGGGAATAGGATAGGAGGAAGTGGAGGCTGACAAAATGCCATCTGGTTCCTAGAAAGCTTGAGAAGGGAAGGTGTAGGGAACAATGGCAGGTAGAGAGAAGCAAATACCCTACAGGACTGAAAAGGCTTGGCAGTTTTAAAGGCTTCTGGAAAAGAGTGACTGGGAAGGAAAGATTGGAAGATAACCCATGAAGTAAGGCTGCTGAGGAAGCAAGGGGAGATCTTGTGTGGTCATCCTCCCATAGTCTTTCCCCTGAGTGGTAGGGTAGATAAGTTTGTGGAAGAGAAAGGAATAATTGAAGACAACGTTTGATGGCCTGTGTTGATCCAATGGAAAGATAGAAAGGAAAAAGCAGGCAGACGATAGGAGGGCTCATCTGAGACCACAGGGCACAGTTTCAGCAGTGTTGGCTCACACTTTTTTGGTACTTGATCCATCAAGATACAGTTCCAGATATAAGAAAGGAGCCCCAGCTTTCCTGGCTTTTCATTATCTTGACCACCTGATGGCCCAGTATCCCAAACACCAAAATCTTCCTTTGCCTACCGGAGAGATCATAGCCTCAAATTCTCCTCTATACGGCCCTTGCTGGAAGACCAGATGAGGGAACGGATGTATACCATGTCTTCTTATCATCATTGTTATCAAGCTCTCTTCATAAACTTAGGTTTCCAGAACATTATATACCTAACTTTGCTTAGTCTTCCTGAAGAATTGCCTTTTCTAAACTGTGTGTTAATTTTTCCCTTTTTCATTTATTAAAGGTCAGATTATAAATATAAAGAATATTAATTTTTTTCACATTTTTGTTGAGCTCATTACTTACTGTGTTATTCAATCCCCTTGGATAAACTCCATTATCAATAAACTTGTATGCTTTAATTCCATGAAACCATTTGTTTCTCTTGAAGAGGTAACACATCATGTCTTGATTGGTCATTAGAGTATCACATTTACTATTTTTCTTTTGTCTATGAGGAAACTCAAAACTAAATGCTATGCTTAATCACAGGAAGCATCCTAGATTACATAAGTAGATACTAGCTTCTTCCACCACACTTCAAAAACATTATTTCACACTCGATTATAAAATTGTAAAATGCCTCAATTTTATTTTTCAGGGAGATGGAATATTAATAACATGAGTAAAGATGACCATCATGCAGCTGCAGCTGGGAATGGGGGCTTCTACATATTGTGACCTGTCAGAGGCCATTTCACACTCACAGTTTAAAAGGCTAAATTTGGACGAAACTTTTCCTTTTAAACTAACTAAATTTTCCTTTTGACAACTCCATGCATGTATACAATGCATTTTGATTACTCTTATCTCTCACTCCACCTCTGTGAGTCCTGTTAATCTCCACTCTTCCCAAGCCTCAGGACCTCTCTGAGTCCTGTTAATCTCCACTCTTCCCAAGCCCTGCACATCTTTTGTTTTATTTGTTTTGTGGTCCAAGATTCAGCCAGGGAGCCTCTTGTCAGAAGCCTGTGTCCTGCTGCAGACTTTAAGTAGGTACTGGGGATTGAACTCCAGTCTTCTTGCTTGGACAGCAGGCACCTTAATGAGAGAGCCACCTCACAGCACAAAACTTTTCTATGCAGAGATGTGCAGAGGAGTGTTTGAGTAGTGGCCCACCTTTCTGCAGAGTCGTGAAACCATCCTTCCCTGGCATGGGTTCTCTGAGCATAGATATTATCTCCCTCAACATGCTATGGCACCTCCTCCTTGATTGTACTTCATAGTTAGTCCTGTGTAGGGGACATTCCCTTTTCCATGTGCAGCACTGAGTGGGCCCATTGTGGCCCTGGTGGATTTGCAGAACTTCCTTTTCAAACCTTCTTCTCAACCTCAGAAGAGAGTGGATTTGTAAAGTGCTGTTTCAGCGACTCACTCAGAGAGAACATGCGTTTTACTAACTTCTAAATTTCCCTGTGTTTTTCTGGACTTCCTGGATCATAACTCCTTATAGACTGGTGTCTTAGTCAGTGTTCTGTTGCTGTGAAGAGACACCATGACCGCAGCAATTGCTCTAAAGGAAAACTTTTAATTGGGACTGGCTTACAGTTTCAGAAGTTTAGTCCATTATTGTCATGGTGGGAAGCATGGTGGCATGCAGGCCAACTGTCACAATGCTGGAGAAAGCTGAGAGTTTCATATCCAGATCCACAGGAAGCAGGAAGAAAGAAGGCCACTGGGCTTGGCTTGAGCTTTTGAAACCTCAAAGCCCACTCCCAATGACAAACTTCCTCTAACAAGGCTACACCTCCAAATAGTGCCATGCTGTGGTCACCAAGTATTCAAATCTATGAGTCTATGACGGCAGTTCTTATTCAAACTACCACAATTAGCATCTAGCCATACTGAGTGTGTAGGTAGACTCAGGACCCACCATGCTATCATCTACATCATTTTCACCTGAGCTGAGGATAGCAGGATTTACCATTATATTATTAGTATATTACTATTATGATGACACATCTCTTTATTCTGCCATAGATGACCATTAAATTAAATCATGACAGGCAGAGGAGGGGTTATTCATTTACATATGCAAGACCTGAATTACTCTTTGGAGTTGGGGGCTAGAAATGGCAAACAGAAAATTGTGAAAAGATGAGTTTCATTTTTTCTTCTATGTTGGTGCACACTCAGAGGAAGTTCAGTGTGTGAGATCCTTGTTCTGCAATTTTAAAGTAAAATCCTACTTGAAAAGAAATTGCTTATCAAAAAGTGAAAAAAAAAACCAAGGGAGTGATTAATTTTTGAAGTGCTTATATTCTTCCTTTCAGTGGATTATTTTTAGGCTCTCAAGGTGCAGAACAAGGTACCAGCAGATTCCTCTTAAACTCTACTGTGCCAACAGATGACCCAGAACTCATTAAAGCCACAGATTCTGATTTGCTGGGTCTGGGGTGGGCCTTCGAGTCTGTATTCCTTATAGGCTCTCAGGTGCTGGTCCATGGAGCAGCACACTGTGACACAGACCCTCTGGAAGCCCTTTGTGACCATGAGCTTTTTATGATACTGTGTATATGCTATTTCACATATTTATGAATGATTTCCTTCACTGTCATCTACGTGTCAAATGCCATAATATCTGATGTCCTATGTCTCTAAATTAAACAGAAAATATCTTTAATAATATACCTATTCCAAAATTATATTAAAGTTATTTATCTAATCATTTTTTTACATTCAGGGATTTTAAAAAAAATATGCATCAGCTAGTGCAGATAACTATTGCATGTGGCCTTGTAGCTATTCAAATTTCTGGATATATGAAGACCTTCTCTCAGGAGGATACCATTCCCTGAGGTAGAATACCATTCCCTGGTCAGGTGTGAACTGCTTCAGGGCAGGGTGAGGCCTCAGCTTGGTTTTGTCACTGGTGTGTGTATTCCCAACACTTAGAACAGTGCCATTCACCTTGCACACATGTAGTAAGTGTTCAGTGGGATTAAGTCCATTTCCAATGTGCTTTCTACTTTAGTAAAGGGTTTGATGGCTTCAGAGCTTCTGTGGTATCACATTGATTCTTCTTGCCTAAAGGTGTAAATAAGAATCCAGTGAGATAACAGAGTAACAACTCAGTTTTCAAAACGCAGAAACTTTGGAAGCTTTTGGGTTTTTATTGAATGCTATATAAATTATTTTTCTTTTAATTTTTTCTTCATAAAAGTGTAATACAACAAAGAAAAAATCCAATTAATTTAATGTTTTGTGGGTAGAGTCTTCTTAATATAATATTCAACTTTAACCTTTCTCATAATTAGGGAAACTTCACCACATTTATTGTCAATTAAAACCCTTGGGTGTTATATTTTTTTCTCCTATGTGATGGTTGGTATGTGGGTAACCTGTATTCCCCTTGGACTTGGTACCAATGAGCAGTGAGGGGTGTATGGTATGGGAGGACTGGGTTTCACATTACGTCCTCCAACAGATGTCTCCATGGCTAGACAAGCCAACGAATTCCTTTCAGTCTTCCTTCTCACCTGTAGAGAGTTGGCCACACCCCCTTTTGCATCTTTCTGAAGCACCAAGAAGCTTGTATCAAGAACAGTGAGTTGCATCCCATTCTAATACGGCTTAATTATAATTTCCTCATTTCCTTCAATAATTGCTTTCTGACATCTGCATGTTCCAGAATGTTATAAGCCATTGCCACTGTTCAGCATTTATTTAAAATGATAGGTTTTGTGTCAAAGGAGACACACTTCACAGCCTCTGGTTTGGAAACCTCTAGGTTAGGTGACTTATAAGGGGTTGCAGATAGTTGCTACGTGAGGCGAGTCTTTTCTTGTAGCCATTCTTGTCTCTGCACCCCATGGAGCCTCTCTTGATCATTTTGCCTCCGTCTCTTTGTATGTTCTGCCCACTCTCTGATTTTCCTTCAAGCTCAGTCTCTGTAGGTTGGTTTAAAGGGCAAGCCTCAGCTTCGTGTCAATCAGCCACCCAGTTCACCAGTTTATTCTATAAGCACACTTCCTACTGAACCTCAGGTGGTATGTTAGGCAACAGGTCTTAAAGATCCAGCTGTGTTGATTTCAATAACATTTGGTAACAGGCAAATAGCTACAATAAGTTATAAATATATTTTTGTTCCATTACAATAATGCTATCTGTGCTTTAGATTTAATGGGCACAACACCGTTCTTGCTATCTGTTTAGTCCAGAAGGAGAGAGGAGAGATATGAGAGAAGAGTGAGGGAGAGGGAGAGAAAAGTAATCTTACATTCATTACCTGATCTGTGACAAGGTGGAGAGGCAGACTAGTTCCTCCCCTGGAAGGCTCTTGGAATAAGTGGCATTAGGACGGGGTCTTAGATGAGAGCTAATCTTGTAGATGCAGAGGCAAATGGAAATGGATCTCTCATGAGTAAAACCATGTGACTAAATGCTTAGTAGAGTGCTAACAGGTGCACAGGAAATGGTGCGCCCTTTTAATTTTTTGGAGGTAAGAGGTATTAGAACAGAGTCATGGAAATGCTGATTAAAAAGTGGACCCAGATGTCTGAGTGCTCAGACTCTCAATTTGAGTTGGCCTTCTATTTTTTATGTAGTCAACATTTTGCAAAATTCTGCCATGGGCTGGTAAACAGAGACTAGTCCTTTCCTCCCCGACTTGTGCTAGAAAATGACTCTTTTGCAAAGAAAGTACCTTCTTTGCTTGTCTGGCAAAATGTTGTTAACCGTGCAGTCCACTTACATTTCCAGTGTAGCATACATATTTGATCATGAAAAGGATCTGGGCTAGTGCATTGCAAGGCTTTGCAGCTTGAGCTGCAGCCTCTGTGGACATGTGGCTCACCTCTCCATGAAGCAAAAGGCATATCACAAGCTGCCTTCTCAGCTGTGAAATGCCACTACTTAGGTCACATGCCTCAGATTAAAAAACTGCCAGGAGCAACGCCTTCTCCTTGGCGGAGAGGCGTGCCACCTGTCACCCAAAGCTGCCGTCCCCTCTGGCATCATGCACGGATAGCTCTGCTTCACTTGTGCATGTAGGGAGGCTGTATTCTCTGCCTCTTGCAGGGTATTTCTCCATGGCATTGAACATGGATAGAATTCAGTCTGATATTAATTGAATTAGAGATTATTTTCCATATTATCAGGGCCCAAGTGTTCATCCAGAATGGTTGCAAATTCACAGAAGGCACTTGAATGAAAACATTCATTTTCTCTCATGTGAAAGATGGCATATGACAGGCTTAATTCCACCCAACACTTGACTGTGATGCCACCCTTGGTGGCATGGTAAGGTCATCCCTTATGCCACTCCTTAAATAGCATGCGTAGTCTTAGTGCACACAGTCAGGATCAACCATTAGAGTCTTGTCTTCATCCAATTTTGTGGCATATAAAACAAGAAATGTAATGTATGCCTTCATGGGCAGACAAAACTTCCTGTGCAGTGCACCTTATTTTAAATTGTCCCCATATCTTTGCAAGGTCCTACATGGTGGAAAATCCCTCAAAGTGCTTGGTTAATGTTTGTTGGACGAATAACTAAAGGGCGATTTTGTGAAAATTAATCTAATAGGCATTTGGTCTGCCTTGGGTTTTGAAATCCTGTGGTTTCCTATTTCTCTATGAAAGACCTATTGAACTACCAAGTCTGCTCTACCTTTAAGGAAAGGTATACATTTTTCTTGCCATTATAACACCATCTGGACACATGTCTGGCACTGAAGAGTTTAAAAATTCTGGCCGGCGGTGGTGGTGCATGCCTTTAATCCCAGCACTCAGGAGGCAGAGCCAGGTGGATCTCTGTGAGTTCGAGGCCAGCCTACTCAGAGAAACCCTGTCTCGAAAAAAAAATCTTTCCCTTGCTTTTCTGTATGATTCAATGAAAAATAAAAGCCTGCCTTAGAATATACTCTTTCCTAAAGTATTCCAGCTAAGGTTCCTGTTTTTTGCCATCTGTTCCTTTTATGGGTTCACTATGCCCCCAACAAAAAACCAAAACTAAACCAAAGCAAAGCAAAACAAAACAAAACAAAAAACACTGGAGTTCTAATTCTTGTGCTTTAATTTAGAATAAAAATGCTTTGCAAAATAATGAGGTTAACATGAGGTTGTTAGCATGGACTCTAATCCAACAAGCTAGATGTTCTTATTAAAAGGGGGAGGTTTGGATTCAGAAAGACATATGTATACACAGAGTGAACACCCCATGAAGAAAAAGGTAGACATTCATATGAAAACAACTTAAGAAAAGGGAATGCCAAAATTGCCAATAGGTAATGAGAGGAAAGGCCTGAAACAGATCCTTACTGCCCCGGGAAGGATCAATTCTGTTGAGGTCTTGATTTCAGCCATTTGGCCTTCAGAATTGTGAAATGGTACAGTACATTTCTGTTTTTACCCCTTACTTCATGGCATTTTGTTATAGTAACCCTATACAAAAGGACACTAATACAAATCTAAAGTTACTACAATATAAAGCTACTCTTAAGTAATCCCTCATAAATAAAAAGAAAAAAATACCCTAACCCCCCAAACACAACTAGTCTTAGTGGTGCAATTGACACTCATCTACATATGGACTATTATTCACTTAACTGTTCCCCTCCTTCACCAAAAGGCCCTTCACTTCCTGCTCATACGTGGTGACTTCCCTCAGATATTACTGGACATGATTAATGTTAGATGTTGACTTTTTCTCTGGATTGAAGAATGCCAAGGTAGCTAAAAAGGCATTGTTTCTAGGTCTGTTTATGAGGGTGCTTCCTGAAGAAACTGGAATTTGATCAGTGGGATAAATAAGGAAGATTCATGCTCACCCAAGGTGGGCAAGCTCCGTCCTAACTGTTGAAGGTCCCAATAGCACTAAGAAGCAGAAGAATGATGAGTTCACCCCTGTTCTGCAGCAGGAGTGCCCTTCTCTTGCTCTTCTTAAGACTCTGGGTTCTGGGGTTTGTACCAGGTCTTTTGTCTCAGAGTGAGAATTATAGTAGTAGCCCTCCTGGTTCTGAGGCCTTTGGACTGAACTGACATATTACCACTCCTCTGGTTCTTCAGCTTTCAGTCCCAAGAAGACCTGGGACTTCTTGAGTCTTGTGAACCAGTTCCTCTAAGAAACTCCCTGTCTGTCTGTCTGTCTGTCTATCTATCTATCTATCTATTGATGGATTGTTTATTTATCATCTATTTCTATCATCCATTTATCTATCTTAGTTTTAGTTCTGTCTCTCTATAGAACCTAGACAAATTACAGTTACTAAAAAAGAAATACTAGTTAAAACATCAGTGATTTAGCATTTGTTGTATACCAAGCACTATGGATTCCAAGTACATTGCTTTATTAGATGCTCCAAATAACCTTATGAAATAGATGCTAATATTACTTTGGAAAAAATAAACATGATTTCCCAAGATGTACAACTTAAAAGTAGCATACAGAGAGTCCAAAATTTGCCAATTCCATACCACAGCTGGGGTGACTAATTATTATATAGTTCCCTATAAAGGTGTTCGGCTACTTAACAGGCAAAAATATTGTCAGGCATTTGAATGGGGACTTAAATGAGTATGAAAATGCAAACTATTACTACAAACACCATACTATTGCAAGCCAGAAAAAATCAGAAATTGAACCCACATTGCATCCAACAGACTTGTTTTTTGTGCCTGGAGGACCACACAGCCCAGCCCATTATCATTTTAAAAAGGATAAAACGAACACACACCAGATCTTCCTTTTTTACTTCTGTTCATGTTCTTAAATGTATATTTTCTAGAAAAGGTAGTTTTTCTCTAGAGTTCATTTCAGATTGAACAGTCACAGAGGGAGGTGTAGTCAAGAGGGGGAGAGGTTGCTATACATTGATTTGTTTTCAAATGTACTTCATTCATTTTGAAAAAAAAAAAGCCACCCTCAAATACAGTAACTTGTGGCAATGGTGATTCAAAAGATGTTGGTTTTCAGTGTCCAGAAAAATCATATAATTAAAAAAGGCAAATATATCTATATTTCTAGAATAAGGGATATTTAGCAGTGAGGAGAGTGGAGAAAAAGTTAATTCTCTCCATGAAAATGTCTAGCACCTTAGCACTGGAGGGTTTGCTGCATCTTTTAATTTAACGATGCTCTTAACTGTCAGATGCAGAGTGTGCACAATGACAGTTGATTTTCCAGTGGACCGCTAGTTCATATGCAGAATGACACTCTTCATTGCTCTTAGTGCTCATGTAGGCATATGGCAGTGAGATCCCTGACTGGCTGTAGGAGGAACTGTGGTGTTGGGCTGATTTGATCGAACCAAATGAAGCCAAATATCTGAAAAATCTGTGATTCTGTGGAAAGAGAAACACAATTATGACTTTATAACAGAGCATCCCTGACTGTCCCTTCCTGGGACGGATCAACCAATGACTTCAGTTCATCTACAGAGGTAGAAGCCTCTTCGGTTTTTTTCCTTTTGTTCTTCTATTTGTAGTTATAGTTCAAGCAGACACAATACAGCACATCGGTGGAGGTGGAAGAGAGGATTTAGTGAGTAGAGTGAGGTTTCTGGAGCCAATCAGACCTGTATTCTCACCCTACTCTGTCATATTTGAGTTCTTTGACTTAAGACAGACCATTTAATATTTCTATACTTATTCCTTGCGTCTGTAAATTGAGATTTATAATAGGACTTTTTCTGAGACTGGGTCTCACACTGTGTTTCAGGCTGGCCTAGAACTCACTATGCAGACCAAGCTGGTCTTGAATTCATGACACTTCTCCTGCCTGAGTATCCTCAAATACTGGGATTGAAAGAGAGAACCACCATATTGTATGGTTTTGTGTTTCCAGTGTGATAAAACAAGATGATGAGTGTCGTGTATCAAAATGAATACACAAGGAGGTGCCCAGGTGTGGTATATTCTGCACTGGTACATTCCCTTTTGTTCAGGCTCTCTCAAACCGACACAGAGGTTATTACAGGGGAAAAAGAGATTTGACATGGAAAATAATGTCATGCAGAAGGTTTCCTATATGGTATCCAAAGCATTTCTCTGCCCCATCCCAATGGTTTTCATTGAAGAAACTTGTGGGCATGTTGTAAGTGACGGTCATCCAAACCAAACAACTGTCATTTTAGGGTGTTCATCTCTGCCCGAATGCAAAAAAGATCATCTCATTTGAGCTTGTTGATTGTTTACATCCCCTCATGGGAGGGTCACAAGACTCTCATCCAAGTACCTGGTCACTCCACACCACCTGCTGTATGCAACTGTGTCTTAATTGTACAGGACCTCAGAGAGAGGCTAGAACATGCAGACTGGGAAGGGGACAGGAGGGGGCTCCATCCATGTGGCTCTAAGAAAGCCCCCATCCCACTTAGTCAAGACTTTTTTGGTGCAGCCTATTGGAGGAGAAGCACTCAATACCCCTACAAGTAACCCTTCACATGGCTCTGTAAAGAAGGCCATTAGATTTGTTTGCTCCCCAGAGTGAACTTTGGTGGACTCATGCCTAGATTTGTCATTAGGACTATAGGAGAAGGGGTAGACCTTAGTTGCATCTCCCTCTGGGAAGGAATTTTAGCAACAGAGTGTTATACACGCTTCTGTTAAAAGGCAATGAAAATTAGTCCTTGGAAAATGAAGCACTTACAACTATTACCTTTTAGGGTGATTCCTGAGAAGAGCCAATACTACTGGCCAGATGAAGGACATCAAGGTTATTACTATTTCCTAATTTTCATTTGGCTTTAGCTATGAAGACATGTATAGCATCTCCTGAAGGTCAGTAACCATTATCCTTGATCACCATCCCTATTCTTCACTAAGCATGCTTATATAATCTGCTTGGTTTCTTACAGCCTGAGCTCTGCACAAAGTGGCCATCTGAAGTAGCCTCATGGGGGTGGGGTAGCTGAAAGAATATCAGTAAGATTACCAGGTAAACAGTAGATTTTTGCAGTCCTGGTTCTAACTTCCTTCGAGTATAGCATATATCTTGCCTTTCACGTGGCAACATCTATCTTGCAGACATCTTGAAACATCTATCACCATTGCAGACTTCAAGTACAAACTACAAATGTTAGTTGAAATTAATTGGACTATAGTAACATGGGAAGTGTTTCACAGATTCATAAGGCTGTGAGATATAGATATTGCTCCTTTAGGAAAAAAAGATTAGATATTTGGGAATAATTTCTGTACCTAAGCTTTCACCAATGTATGTATTGAATTCTCCTTCCTGAGCCCTTCTGGGCTATAAGTTTAGCTTCTCGTTAGTTTATACCATAAGTTCTCAATTTTTGCTTAGATTTACTTTTGATTGTATACCAGAACCTTCTCAGGGACTTCAAATCTAAAGATGTCTGGCTTCAGCTGTTGGAGCTCTGATAGAACCTAGAAAGCCAGCTCTGCTCAGTTACCTACAAAGAAAGGATGTTCTAGATAGGCTCTGTTGCTATGACAAACACAATGACAGAAGCAACTTGGGAAGAAAAGGGTTCATTTGGCTTACAGGTTACAGTCCATCATCCAGGGCAGACAAGGCAGGAACTCAATGCAGGAACCTGGTGGAACCAGGAACTGAAGCAGAGACCATAGAACAACACTGATTACTGGCTTGCTACCCATGGCTAGCTCAGGTAGCTGTGTTATATAACCTAGGACCTCTTGCCTAGGGGTCACACCACCCACAGTGGACTAGACCATCCTTCACCAATCATTAATTTAAAAAAAATTCCCTACAGATATGCCCACAGACCAGCCTAATGGAAGCAATTTCTCAGTTGAGGTTCTCTGATCCACACGACTTTAGTGACTCTGGCGTATATAAAGTTGACAAAACCTAAGCAGCACAGAGGTTCTTGGGTGGATTAGTGAGGAAAGAAATAAATAGCTGGACTGGAGCTTCAAGTATAAAAAGTATCTTGTACTGACCTCACCTGTTGCCACACAGCCTGAGTCCATGAGGGGAACACCTTCATGAGGCCTTGGTGCTGACTGTTTACTTCAGCTAGTGTCTACTTCCATCTTGTCCTTTTGTGGCAAAGTGCTTCTTTTCATTCAGCATTTATGACAAATGCATTTTCTTTTTAAAGTTTTAAAAAATATTCATACATCTATTTAATCTATTTGGATCCAACCTAGCCTCATTACCTCCCTTCTAGTTCATCTCTTACCCCCCTTTTCCCTCCCAACTTCATTCTCTCCTCAATTTCCATTTCATGCTGCATATATGTACATCAGTGTGGAACCATCTCATGGAGCATCTGGAGCATCAGTAGCTTCCCAGGTCTCATATCCCCGAAGGAAAGAGGCTCTCCCTCTCCCAGTAGCCATCAATGCCAATGGTTCCTCAGATGGGAACTGGACTTCATGATGCCCTCCCCCATCCAAGTTGAATGTTTAGCTGGCTTGACCTTTTGAAAGTCTTGTGTATGCAGTCCATCTATGGTGAGTTCATATGTATAACTATATGTCCAGCAAACACTGTTTTATTATGCGCATCCACTTCATCTGTCTCTTAGAATTTTTCCACCACCTCTTTCATGTTGATCTCTAACCCTTGAGGGGAAGAGGTGTGATATCGATGTCCCATTTCAAGCTAAGCACTTCACAGTCTCTTACTCTTCATGTTCATAAATGGTTAGCCACCATTTACTTCAAAAAGACTTCTCTGTTGAGGGTTGAAAGCTACACTAGTCTACAGGTATAAAGATATTAGTAGCTCGTGGGGCAGTTCATTATTATTTACGTAACTAATAGTGCTAGGTTATCCCTAGGGGAGAATATCTATGAACTAGTCAGTCATGGGGTTTTGAATCCAGCTAATGGTACCAGGCATTGGGATTTATTCTATGGAATGTACTTTAGATCCAACCATAAAGTGGCTACTCCTTAATATTCATGCCATTCTTGCTTGTACCTGTAGGTGTATCTTGCCAGGACAGATCTTATTATAGCTCATAGGGTTCATAGCTGGGTAAGACTGATAATGGCTCTTCTTCCTTGCTTATAGGCACAGAACCTTCCAGCACTATGAAAACTAGTCAGTGGGAATGAAACTTCCAGGTTGATAACAACTTGATTTCAACATGTCCTATGACTCAGATATGTGATGTCATTATCAATAGGGTCTTCCTATAGAACTCTAGATGGTGATCAAGAGCAATGTCAATAGCCTATAATGTTTGGGGGCAGGAGCTAGTCTACGGGACCCACTGACGAACAACCTAAAAAGAGGTAACCCATGCTTGGTATTAGGATTTTTATTTGACAGTCAATGGTATCTAGGGTAAGAATTGTCCCCTGCTGTAGGGTAATGCATATGTACATGTATACATTTTAAAGAGCTTCTAAAGTAGTATGTTTCCATATTGCATTTTCAAAGGTCTTTAGTCTTAGTTATCTCTCTTCATACTCCTCCTCTACCCTGCCCAAACACCATTTCCTTAAGAGGCCCTTCCTTATCAAACTGTGGACATTGCTTTTGGACTTACTACCCTATCTTACTTTTTTGTTTACTTTATGCTATTTACTCTAATCAAGGGGATATTATGTCTGTAATACTTCACACACTTTTTTTTTTGTCTGATCTACCAACTGGACACTGCCTAGGCCAGCACCTGAGAGCCCAAACAGTTGTAACAGGCATATTTTTGAATGATTAAGCCAGAGGTTTCAGGGGTGCATGGATGGCTCAATGGGTCAATTTCTTACCATACAACCATGAGGTCCTGAGTTTGGATCCCTAATGCCAACATACAAAGCTGGACATAACAGCACACATCTATAATCCTAATTGTGAGGAGGTGGAGACAAGAGAATCCTTAGAGTTCACTAGCCAGCAAGCCTTGCTGAATTGATGAACTCCAGGTTCAGTAAGAGACCCTGTCTCAACTAATAAGATGGGAAGTGATTGAGAAAAACACTTGACATTGACCCCTGTCTTCCACATGCCTGTGTACATGAACACTTACATGCACACACTTGTATACACACATACATACTGGTCCTACACCCCAACGCACATACAGCACACTCACTACCTGGATTTTTATGTTTATGGAATGAATGGCAAATACGTGCTTGAGCTTGGGTGACTGATTTGCAGTCTCTTTTCTTCTGGATTCAGTAGTGAAGTCTTTCTCAACTCGGATTTTAATCATTAGCTTCAAGATGAAGCTTTATCCATATCCCTAGGTCACAAAGTAAATTTTCACACATAATATTTTAGTTGAGAAAATTGAGACCAAAATGGGTTAAGCAAATTCAATTTCCCCCACTCATTCCTTTATGAACTAACTAAAAAAACATTGAGAATTTGAGTTACAAGAAGCAAGAATCAGGTTTGCATAATGTTACCAGAGCTAGGATCTCCTTCTATGCATGATCACATATGCTTTTCAATATAGACTTGTTGAAGTTGATTCAGCGGGACATTTAAAGGACACTCATTACTTTCTATAAGGTGATATATGACAAATGCAGGTGAAACAATCACACTGTGGGTTACAGTGTGAAATTAGAGGCTGGAGGATTCTTCATTCTTATAGATGAAGTCATTAAAACCCAGACAGAATAATAGTTGATCTTTCATAAACCATAGGATGAGTAAAGGATGGCCTGTATCTATTAATAGCTCACGGTCATGCAGTTACACAGTGCATAGTGGATATCAGAAGTGAGTCTTAGGTCCTTTCATCACTGCCAGTGAGTTTTACATACATGCAACTAGAAATATCTAGGGAGCGTATTGGCTAATACAGTGGGGGTGGTATCCAGGAACTGCAGTTTTTAATCCTTTGGCCCGTCTCTTCTTTGGGAAACTGTTGTATACCTAACATTATCAATACATGGATTTGCCTTGCTTTTAACTGTACAGATGGGGAGGTTTTATGACATATATGGAGAGTACATTTTATAGGATTTTCAGAATAAAAAAAGCCTTTACTTTTTTGCTTAGCTTCACAGGATCACTCTTCGAGTTAAGTCTCAATAAACTAAAGATGTATTTCTGACATTTAATTAAATCCAACAGTTATTGAGTGTGAGGGGATAAAAATGAGTAGGACATGCTTCTTAATATAGACTCTTTAAATCCTACTTAAATTGAGGGAAGAAGTTACAGAATTCTGATATTTCCATGAGTTTTAGGTAATCATGATTTGTCAGGCTGCTGGTAACTTGTCTTGTACCTTGTAAGGCTCATTGGCATGCTCAGTTTCTTCTGATTACCTGTTAAATGGAAGCACTGGCTTTTTCCTACTCAAATGGTGGTGGGATTTCTCCTCAGCAATAAGTACTCCAATATTTTTTTCCTGAACATTCTGTGGATGACTGCGGGATGAGATGTGAAGGAAACATCATATTTTATCCCTCTCATATTTTCAGATTGAGTAGGAATGGAGCAGAGCTAATTATATAACAGGTACAATAATTATGTAACAGATTTAATCTTTCTGTGGCATTAGCAAGCTCTTTCCATAGTAAGTGCTCTGTTTCTACCACGTTTCGATAGTTATGCCTTATATTTTCTCCTATGGCCTCTGTCAGTTGTAGAAATTATATCCAAGTCCAGTTTTGCATATATTCCACATAGAATGTTGAAGCTGACTCGTTTTGTGTTGGGAGAAATAAAAATCCATTTCTCACATTATAGAGTGGATGAAAGTTTGGAGACAGACTTAAAGTGATACCAAGCAATCCCTTGTACACAGAGGTACAACATAGAGATGGCTAGTGTATGATGGGGCTACATCCTGACATATTCTTGATGTACACTAGAGCCATGTCTCAATAAGCTCAAAGTAAATTGAAAATACCATACATGAGCTGAATATGAATTCACACACTCCACCAAGCATCCCAGGTTAGCAGCATAGTTCGCTATAGAGAATGAATGGATTGATTGTTCATTCTCTTGAACTTGTGGCTGACTGTAGTGACATCTTGCTGATGCTGCCCAGAATCCCATGAGAGAATTGAACTCCATATTGCTTGAGAAAGAAAATTTCAAAATTCACAGGATGGCTTTAAAGGATGTCAAAAAATCATAAATTGAATTGTCTTTAATTTGAGGTGACCTGCCGTATCTTCCTTGTTTCAAGAAAAAGATAGGTCAAAGTCAGCTCCCCAAAGGATGGGTATATGCATTTCTCTGAGGACTAATGGAGATTAGGGAGTTCGAACAGAGAACTGTCTAGGTCAGCATTAGTGTTGTCACAGCAGGGGTGTGTGGGTGGTTGTCGAGGGGTGACAGTAGTGGCATGCGGAAAGCCATGTGAGACAATGGGAATCAGAAAGAACATGTTTGCCTAGGGTCTGGTAGGAATGTGCCTTGTGTGTGCTGTATATCTGGGGAATAGATATGTTATAGGTGGAGTTTTCCTGTTCCAGGAGCTGCTTCCAAATTACCACACAGGGGTTTATATTAATTGTAAATGCTCAGTCAATTGCTCAGGCTTGTTACTAACTAGCTCTTACAACTTAACCCATTTCTATTCATCTATGTGTTGCCCCAGGCTCGTGGCTTTTTACCTCTATCCCATTTTGTGTGTCTGACTCATTGTCCTGTTGGCTGGCGACTTCCTGGACTCTGCCCTTCCTCATCCCATCATTCTCAGTTTGGCTTTCCCACCTAACTTTATCATGTGCAGCTATTGGCCAGTCAGCTTGTTTGTTCAACCAATCATAGTGACATATATTCACACAGTGTGCAGAAGGATTATTCCACAGCACTATGTGACACAGTTTTTAGTTACTCATGTCACAGCTATGACAAAATAACCTAACAAAAGCAACTTAAGGGAGGTTTGTTTTGTCTTCCAGTTCTAGAGTACATTCTCTCATGGAGGGGAAGTCACGGTAAAAGTTAGAGAAAGCTGGTCACATAGATCAGCAGCTAAAAAGCAAGGAACAATGAATGTTCATGCTCAGCCCATGCTCACATTAAAATGGGTCTTCCTACCCCAGCTACCTAATCTAGATAATTCATTTAATCTAGAAACTCCTTGGCAGGCATGCCCCAGGGCTCATTTTCAAGGTGATTCTAGACACTGTCAGTTGACAAGCAGTGGAAACCATCACAGTACAAGCTTTAAATGAACGTATGTATGCACAATGGCTTGAAGAATCAAGTCAAATCCTTTGAGGAAGTTGAAGTTTGATTACCATGACCAGTGGTGGTATTGAGTGTGACTTCCAATTCTAGCACAATACCTGGAAAATAACTGGGACATGAGGAAGTTTTATAATTTGGTCCCTAGAATGGATACTGAGATGTCTTAGCAGCTAAAGTATTGTAAATACACCAGTAAGTATTCAGGGGACACTCAATCTTAAAAAATAATGAAGTCACTTGCTCTAAAATTATTGTAAAGTTATGATTCTTAGTTCCCAATTTGTTAACTTGATTATGTTTTTCTGTTTTAGATTGAAAATTGGGTACAAATCTAATGACTCTATCCCTGAGTGGTGTGTTCATGGGTCCATGGGAACAGGATTTAAAGGCTGGGGAGTGTGTTTATTTTCTGACAGCATGTGGGCAGCCTGTAGAGCAAGAAATAATTTCCTTCAGCAGCTGTAAAGATGGGTAATCTTTGGTTTTGCACTTGTAAATAAAGTGAAATAAAAGTGATCATCCACAAAAAGGGAATGTTATTGTAATGAAATAACTTTGGGAAGTGGAAAGTGGATTGTCAGGGGTAATAGAAATGCCTATTCACTGTATTTAGTGAGTGTTGATGGCTTGTATTCATCCACATCAATTCATTAAATAAAAAGATATAATAATTGAATTTTATCAGTCATTACATTGACTTGAAGAGAAGCAGTTAGATTCCACAGTCAGTGTGAAAACTCCCCAATTGTTTGTTATTAACATACTCAGTATTTATAAGAATTCATTTATACTAAAAGACATACAAGGAATGCTATCAGATTGCATCGGATCAGAGCGCCCATCGCTCATGTTTGTGGCATAATAGAGAGTCACTATGTTTGGGACATAGCGTCTTTCTATACAATTAATTACACTTTACATTTGTTTTGCTAAAATCCATCTTGCTTTGAGGCAGGGACCACACAATTAATATCATAGGGGTCAGGCATGAGAGGTTGGCCAAAGAACTCAGCCAGCAGGAGCCAGCACCATCTGCAGCCCTCTGTGACTACGGGAGAAAGCCTGCCTGCTATTGCCAAATCCCTTATTTCAAGAAAACATAGAAAGAGAAAAGTTAAATGTGAAATGTCTCCATCTTTACATTTAAACAAAATTGACATTTTATGTATGAATTATTTTGAGATAGAATATTGCTATGTGGCCCAGGATAGTCTGGCACTTACTACGTAGCCCAGGTTAGCCCTGAACCATCCTCTCACCCTCACCTTCCCAAGTTCTGGGATTAGATGCTTGCACTACAATGCCTGGATATCTACTAGCAAACAAAGCCTAATTTCTCTGGTTATAGTTTGATGCCATTGCCTTAGCAAATCAGGGGTCTATAGATGACCCTTAGGGCTGATAACCCTGGGCTTTAACTAAACCAGAAATGATGGTGGGGTTTGGGATGAATTGCTTTTTTATTCATGGCTTTCTCATTTTTTTAAATTGGGGATATGGGCCAAATAATACATCATTTGATTTCTTTTCAACTTTCACAATATCTATGATTTGTATTAAGCATGGTAACATCTTCAGCTAATTAGCTGTCTTGTTTTCACTCTGAACTATGTGATTTCCCCCCCACCTCCAATATTTGAAATCTGCCTACTCTTGGCCTCTCTGAGAGTGTTTATGAACATTTGTTGAAACTGACCAGAGAAAATCCTGGCAACTTGTCTCTGGTCTAAGTAAATTGTCGGTGGAGTTGCAGCACTTGGCTGTCTCCTGCTGTAGTAGACGCTAATAAAGCCCTCACAGACGAGCTGCGAACAGATGCAGCTCTGAAAACACAGTGTCCTTGTTGCATTTGTGTGTCTGTCTCTCCGACTGAGGCAGTACTTGTTTGTGATATCTTAGTAAATAGTCCCCTTCTTGTCATAAGCACATCAGAGTTCACAAGTGTGGTGGGAACTTAATGAACCCAGAGCCTTGAATGTACAGTCCTGAGCCACCAAAGAGCATAGAGGATGACACGGAATGACACTGTGCCACACAATTCCCTGGAGCCTGACATAAGGATTGTATCTTGTGGACTGGGGAGATGGCTTGTTGAATAAAGTACCCAGGAGGCAGAGACAGGGGATCCTGGAGGCCGAGCTAGATAGACTAGCCAAATCAGGCAGCTCTGGATTCAGCCAGAGACCTTGCCTCAATAAAGGAGGTGGAGAGGGATCAAGTAAGACATCCAGCACCAACTTTGGGCCTCTGAAAGCATGTGCACACACTTGCAAACATGTGTACACACACACACACACACACACACACACACACACCCAAATACAAAAAAGAATGGTATATTGCCTTTGTAGTCACTTTTTGAACTTTAGTTGAGTTAAATGCTATTCATCTATCGATCCATACTACATTGTAGGTAGGAAATTAGAAACTAGGTCTGTCATATTGGGACAACATAGATGTCCCCTATGTGCCTCTGTCTATGCTGATAAGTAGCTAGGGAACTTTGAAAAACATATATCTTTCTGAATTTCAATTTCCTCACTTATAAACACATTGCTTAACAAAATATCCCATGAGGTCATTGTGAGGAAGACAAGAAAGCAATTAGGTGTGAAAGCTCTATGCAAATTCAAAGCCCTATGTGCAGACTAGCATGCTTCTCAGCAGAATGTTTTTTCTCAGGGACTTGGAACTAGCCTTCCTTTTATCTTCTACTGTTTCTTCTTCTGCCCATTACTTATACCCCAGCAGCTTAATTTGCTAGTGTCAACATGTGTGTTGGGTCATACTCAGAATATTACAGAAAAGGGACTATGCCTATCCCCTCCAGAACCTGAAACATATTCCTTTGAATTTAATTATATATATAAAGAGTTATGTTATCTAATCTCTCTTCTTCCCTCCCCAGTCCTCCCTTTTCCGAGCTTCTTAATTTATGTGTTAGGATTGAGGACCCCAGTGATGATCCTGTCATGTGCAGAGTCACATAAATTCTGCAGATCAGTAGAGTCTACAGTGTTATCACTAAGTAGCATTTTTTTAAACTTCTTTTAATTAACACCCCTCTAAGTTTCTAATGAGTCTCATACTTGTGATTCAAGCAAGGTAGGATATTCTATAACAGAATAGAATAAAATTCCTTCCCTGTTAAGCATTCTGGTGTTTTTGGTTTATGGTTTTGTTTTGCTTTTGAGTATAGCCAATGTCAGCTCTTAAGTAGAGCAGGTGGAGTGGAGAAGGAGGGAGAAACAAAGGAACAAAAACCTCTACTCTGTAGCTCCTGCTGCTTTCAATGGCAGGCTTTCCTCCCATCCTGCCTGGTTTCAGCCTGCTGACTCAAGGTCACTAATGGGAGTTGGGAGGAGACCCACCAGGGTCTCTGTCTAGCACTGTGCCATGCATCTTAGGAAGACTGAGAAGACATTGCCTCGGTATTAAATGCTAACTCATCAACTATACTGAGGGCTGGGGATGTAGCTTAGTTGGTAGACTACGGTCACCAATTGTGATGACACACACCTGTAATTCTAGTGCTGGAGAATCAGAAGTTCAAGGTCATCCTCCTATACAGAGGACGCTCTGGGCCACAAGAGACTCTGTCTCAAAAACAAAACAAAACAAAACAAAACCCTTTTATTTAAGTTTGTGTAACCTTTCATGCAGGGGATAGTCAAATGCATAGATACCTTGTGTATATGCTTATATAGCAATTTTCTTAAAACTGTAAAAATAAATACGGTCATCTTTCCATCACTATAACAAAATGCCTGAGATAACTAAATTATGAAGAGAAAAAGATGATTTTTGCCTCTCAGTTTTAGATGTGATGGGGAGGACCCATTGCTTAGGACCTCTGACGGAGCTGGCATTTAGTACTGTTGGGGAGCATTAGAGTGAAGTGTTCATACAACGGCCAGGGAAGAAAAGACCAAGAAAATGAGGCCTGCCCCTCCCCCAGTCACCCCCAAAGCCCGGACACCAGTGACCTAAGGACTTTCTTCTAGGACCAATTCCCTGAAGGTTCCACTATCTCCCAAGAGAATGACCCTAGCATCCAAGCTGTCTTGGTAGTCACTTCGGATTAGTTTTCCACATGTTATTTGCTCAGTTACAAAATTTATTTGTGCTCACTAGCCTCCATCTTTACCCTACCTAGTGATGATATTCCTAAGTTACTGCATCTTTACGGCACTCATAGCTTGCTTCAGGAGGCAGGTTCAGCACCTTGGTCTGCACACTGTGGTTCTTGTACCATCTTCTTGTGTTCATTACTGAACAAGGTTTTATTGCTTCATGGGAAAGGGACTTTGGTATCACAGTGTCTGTGACGCCATGTGTCAGCGTTCCCTAAAAAGCTCAGTGTAGACAACGTCACTGTGTCAAAGTTTGTCGACATCCCAGTCTTATTTCTTTCGAAGGAAAGTTTATTTTTGCCCCATCTGGGTTTTTGTCATATTCCTTATCATTGTGATGAAAAATCCCAAGTGTGTGTCCAGCTTGTCAGACTTTCATTTTCATTACTTCATTTGCCTCTGATGTGTGAATATTCCTCAGTTCCATGTCTTCCGTTTCTGGGGTCTACGTATCTCTCTGTGATCATCTCAGGGCCCTGCTGCTCCATCTTCAATGGCGGCAGAGGCAGGAAGCCCATATTCAGCTTTTTTACCCCTAAAGTTTTGTGTTTTATTTTTCATCCTTTATAACCTCGTTTTGTTCTAAATTTAGTTTTCCTCTTTGTACTGCCAGTTTACTTTTCAACAATGCCTTTTTGCCTTTCCTCCTAAAGTGTGATTTTTGCCTGAGTTGTTACTTTATTTTTTTTATTTGGTTTTAATCTGGTTTTGTATTGGTCTAGCTGTTTACTGCAGCCTATTCTCATTTTAGAAACCTGATCCATTTACAGATCTCATTTGAAAACATCAACTACACGGAATCCCCGGGATGTTTGCTGAAATTGCCTTACCTTTCTTCACAAAATAAATGTATTTTAGCCCCTCTTACCCCACCGTGGTCATTTGAAAGTCATTTCCTTTCATTGTGCTGTAACTGTTTTTCATGGATCCATGGTGATTCTTTCTTCCTCTGCTCATTTTGAGGATTCCTAAGTCCAGCCCAGTCAGACACCCCATGGCAACCATCAACCATCCTCTTTCTTTAGAAATGTCGCTGTCTATCCATTTGCAGATCAGAGCTGGGAGGACCAGCTGATTTCAGACAGCTGGATGAGTTTCCAGGACACGTGCCCAGCAAGCAGCCCCTCGGTGCATGTCTTCCCAGCTGAGAGAAGTTCACAGGGGAAGGGGAGTCGTTGAAATGAACACACAGGCTTTGATCACCAGCTACAGTCTCCTGAATTAGGCTTATCATTTTTTTCCAGGACCATTGATTGGATTCTAGAAGATCATTTTGTCAGTGTTAATTGGTTTTCAGACTCACTATCTTGTCAATTTAGATATTTTCATGAACATTTTAATAATAGTTTGGGAGAGGACCTTTTACTGATTTTATTTTCTCAATTAAGTAACTCTGTACTCAGTGTTTTAAAAAAATCATCAGATTTATCTTGCCTGGTTTTCTACCTTATAATCATTTAGTTTATTGAGCTCCACATATGGGATGAAGCCATTTTGCTTTCTCAAGTTACATCTTTATCTGGTACTTAAGCACAAGCCATCCTAGGCTGTGTGATACATTTTTCCACCTGTCAACACTGTGGATCTTTATTGAACCTTTTCTGTACCAAGGTCAAGGACAGTCCCTTATACCACAGTGGAATCTCTGCCAACACTGCTTTAATGGGGTAGGAGTTAATAATATTTAAATATATTTCACACTCAAGTACAGTCAACCTATTCTCTATGCCAATTAAGAGGTGTGATGTCATGGAATACAAAGTAATTCAGAAACTATTTATGCATTATTTTGGATTCATATGCATTACAATTTTTCCTTGCTTCATATTTGCATAATTACAATTTCACCTAAATTTATATGCAAATTAGCTTAGATCTCTGAAAACATACTAATTGTCTAGATTAACATGCTG
>CABHPR010131375.1:0-26302 GCA_902168415.1 Peromyscus melanophrys
CAATACAGTGATGATGGTAGGGAAATTGGAAGCATTCTAGCTTTTCTTACAAGAAACTTTTACTTTTATTTAAAAACAGACACTTTCAATCTCATGTTTAAAGTAGGAAAACTTGGCAAAAGGCTGTCATTACCACATTGTACTGTGATTCATATGATCCTATAAGATTGTGATGTGTTATTTCCTTGTATCTTTAGAACTACCAGCAATGTTGGCAATGTCTCTGACAAAGCATTTTTAGTGTTGTAGTCACTGATTGCTCACTCATCAAAAATATCAACTCATTGGAACTCATCAGAAGGCTACTCTGTAGAAGGTCATCACACCAGATGGTTTCATTGCTTGAATTTGTCTTATTGATGTTTTCCCTCTGGATGTTTTCTTCACTTTTGTTTTAGCATGCAAAACTTACTTCTTAAAATGACTGACACTTCTACTAGATTATCTTCTAACCAAGTTTATACTTACCGGAGCTCTTTTCTAAAACAGAGCTGTTTATCCACTAACTACAACTATGTTTTCCATTCTAATGATTGAAATTATGAGGGCCATATGTTTGTTCTTTTCTCAGTTGTCCCCCTTTGGGTTTTGGCCCTAGACTTCCTTCCATTAGCAAACAAATAGAAACGCTTCCAATGAGGAAGTGTTCCCTCTACTGAAACCTGTAAACATAAAGGAAACCCTCACTTCTAGAGGTGGATTTACTTTGAAGTTACTTTTCAAAAAAGCAATTCAGGCTCCTGCTCCGACTGATCTACCAAGGCAGCCACTCTGTTAGCATTAGTAAGGATTGTTGAATTTGAGCACTACAGATGGTAGTTTAGCGTTAAGGAAAACATCAGGCTTCTGTAAGGATTCCTAACCAGCGTGTCCTATGAACATCTTCACTTGCCTTTTGATAGCCGGCACAACATGCAGCTTAGATGATTCACTACAGAAAATCTGTTTCTATCTATACCAGTCTGTTCCAAACACAGAGAGGAAAACTCATGCTAAGTAGGTCGCAAATTTGAATACCATTAATGAGTTCAGCATAAGGTACTTTTTCTATTAATAATTTATGTTGTCACTGAAATTTCTTCAGTCTTTTTACATCTCTGCCTTAATTTCCATTTCACTACTATATTCACAGCACTCATAAGAAAATCATGCCCTTTGGTTTTGATTGTAGGTCAAAGTGCTATGATATATCTGGCTACTTTAAAGCAGAAAGGTGCAACTGACCTGATACTCTTCAAGTATTAACCCTCTATGTAAAAATTAAGAATGTCTTTCTTCCCATTAGGCTTAGAACGCTGATTTCCTTCTTTAGAAACTTTGCTTCTTGTTTTTTATTCAAAGACATTATTTGACCTCTCTTATTTTCTTTTGTTCTAAAGACAGGCTTAAGATTTGTCCTCATATGTTGCAGAAGAATTATGAAAATAAACGTAGTCTGGTTACCTAAGATTGTTTTTCCTCATAAAAAAATTTATCTTTGAAAGGACATGTGGAGATCACAATTATTTAGGGAAGTCGATAGATCTTTCAGAGTGATTAAAAGAGTTCTAGCATCTTGCTTCTACTCCTAAAACAGAATTAAATATCCATTAAAGATAGAGGAATCTATTGTGCAGGAAAATGTGTTTTGTCACCAAGCTGATGCTTACTGTCACCTACATGCAATTACTCCAAATGTGTTGCATTTGGGAGAAGTAGAAGCAAAGGTGTCAACACCTAAGCTGCAAACTACTCAGAGAACTATTCATTTAAAAACAATTCAAAATAAACAATCCCACAAAACCACAGGAGAGGGAAATGTCTAGACCACTTAGCACACCTCTATAAGAGCTACATAACTGGTAGTTTTTTAATTTCCTAAAACAAAGGTGCATTTTAGATTCTATAAGTAAAATATATCTAAAGAAGCTCTAAAAATAATTATATACAATTCAATCTTCACAAGAGGCCTCTGAGTTAAGTGTCATCATTATCCACGTTTTATTTGCAGATAAACTGAAGTACAAAGGGAGCAAGGAAATGATACAAAGTCAAAAGCCAAACCCAGCATCATCACTGCAAATTGTCTTCACACTGTGGTTGGACTCTGTCATCATGTTAACCGAATTATGAGATGTGTAGGACTGGTGAAACTCACTTCTGAGTACATTTGTGGAAGTGTTTCCAGAGAGGATTGAAATGTGGGACAATGAATACAATCTGGGCAAGAGACCCATGCTTCATGTGGGTACCATCCAATGGGCTGGATTCCAGGATGGAAGAAGAGAGAGAGGGAGCCAACTCCATGCATGCATAGTCCATTTCTTCTGAGTGAGCCAACCTAGCAGTGATCCTATTCCCTGCTATCCTCAGACTTCATCTTCTTCCTTCAGATTTTAACATGCACTCAATACCAGTGACTTTCCAGAGAGCACCCAAGCCTTCACTACTGGGTTGTTGGGGCTTCTAAATGCTTATACGGACCAGCTACCTGCTTCTTTGTAGATATTTCAATGTATAGACATATACACATTCACTCACTCTTCTTGTTCTGTCCATCTATAAAACCTAGACTAATGAAAAATGGAAACAAAAGAGATTTTTGTCAGTCTGAATTTTCTGTTTATTTTAAACCTCAACTTTAAATTTATAATGAATTCCAATGCCCACTGTTCCTAATACTTTCCTAACTTCATCCAGATCATATGATCTTCTTTCAATCTTTTTGAACACATGAGTGTGTTTTCCAAAGGCCGTCTTGGCCATCCTTAAGGCTTATCGTGATAACTTTGATAATTCCTAGTGACAATTACACAAAAACAATATATTCCTATTCTGTAGCCTTATTTAATTTTATTTTGAATTATGAAACAGAATAATTATTTTCAAATTTTAATTTGCAAACATTTCATGTAAAACTGACCATCACAGGAAAACTATCAGTGGATTAAAATTCCCCATCTCGCCGGGCGTTGGTGGCGCACGCCTTTAATCCCAGCACTCGGGAGGCAGAGCCAGGCGGATCTCTGTGAGTTCGAGGCCAGCCTGGGCTACCAAGTGAGCTCCAGGAAAGGCGCAAAGCTACACAGAGAAACCCTGTCTCGAAAAAACCAAAAAAAAAAAAAAAAATTCCCCATCTCTTTCAGACTTTGAACATTTCTATTTGGGTTATTTTATTTCATTGTTACACTGTCTTTAGGGTTGTCTGGGCATGGATTTATGTTATTTCCCATCACTGACCTAAATTCCTTTTGACTTTGTGTCCTTGTCCTATATTTGTCTTCTATGTTTGAGCCATGGTATGAGAATTAAATAATAAGGATTACTAGGTACAATCCTTATTTACTATATATAGAGGGCTAAACATCTCCTAAATGGTCCCTTGTCTTCTAAACTAGCTCTCTGATTTATGTAGTAAAATAGAGTACAACGAACTCTAAAGTTGTAAGTTCAGTTACTTGGTTTGGAAAACATCTTTTTTTACTTACAGGATGATAAATTGCTTAGACTCTTCAGTTGTTTCTAAAACTTTCACAGGCAAGTACAGCAAAATTTGCAGGTGTTTTTGTTGTTATTGTTTTTTGTTGTTCTTGTTGTCTGGTTTTTTGGGGAGGGTATTTGGTTGGTTGTTTATTTAAATAGTTCACTAGAGTAAGAGAGTAAGAGATGTTGTTTGTGGCTCAAGTCTCGTACTGTTCTCCTTCTGTGATGGAAGTCCACACCTCAGCAAGTGCTTGCTAATACATGCTACAGAAGAACAGTTAGGGGATCTACCCAAGTCAAATTCATGGATTGTAAAAATCGCATCAACATCTCACAGAGTTACAGGGAAAATATAAAGATGCCTGAAAGTAATTATCATTTCATGTAAGTTTTACATATTTGTGTTTCTTATACCCCAACATTTCCCTCTAGGGTTTTGCTAGATGGTACCACTTTTAAATGTAAAAGATGATATTTGTCATTTGGGGCCTAGGTTTTTCTCACTCAGGATGATTTTTTTTCTAGATACATCCATTTATGGGTAACTCATCATTTTTAAGAGCTGAATAATAATCCATTCTGTGGATGTACCACATTTTCATTATCCATTCATTGGTTGATGGACATCTGGGCTATATCCAATTTCTGGATATTGTGGACAGGACAGCAAAAAACATGGATGAGCAACTATCTCTATAGTAGGGTGTAGCATCTTTTGGGTATATGCTGAAGAGCAGTATAACTGGATTTTTAAATGTATCTATTCCCAGGTTCCTGAGGAACCACCACACTGATTTCTGTATTGGATATACAAGTTTGACTCTCACCAGCAAGGATGAGTTCCCCTTTCCCTACATCCATACCAGCATGAAAAGCATTTGTTTTACTAATCTTGGCCATCTGGCTGGTGTAAGATGAAATCTCATAGTAGTTTTATTTTTTTTTCTTGAGTCAGAATCATACTTTGTAACCCTCACTGTCCTAGAACCAGGCTGGCCTCAAACTCAAAGACATTCCCTGCCTCTGCTGCCCAAGTGCTGGTATTAAAGGAATGTATTATTGCAACCTGTCTCAATTTGCATTTCTTGGTGGCTCAGGCAGGCTGTTGAACATTTCTTTAAGGGTTTCTCAATTATTCATGTTTCATCTTTTGAAAGCTCTGTCTTTAGAACTGTACCTGCTTTTAAATGAGTTGTTTTCTTGATGTTCAGTTTTGTTTGTTTGTTTTAGTTCTTTATATATATTACATTTTAGCCCTCTATCAAAGAATAATTGATAAAGATATTTTCCCATTCTGTAAGTTGCTGTTTTGCCCAAGAGATGGTGTCCTTTATCATATAGAAATTTCCCAGCTTCATGGAGTCCTATTTATTAATTATTGGCCTTAGTGTCTATGCTAATGTTATCCTGAGCAGAAAGTCCTTTCCTGTGCCAATGAGTTCAAAACAATTTACTACTTTGACTTCTATCAGATCTAGGGTATCTGATCTTATGTAGAGGTCCTTTATTCATTTGGAGCTGAATTTTGTGCATGGTCGATTTGGAGCTGAGTTTTGTGCATGGTGAAAGATATAGGTCTATTTTCTGTAGCATGAATCTTAAAAGGTCTTATTAATAAAAACAAACCCAGAGCCAGATATTGGGGTGAATGCTGAAAGATCAGAGAGACAGAACACACCACAGCTAACCTCACCTTGCCAACTTCTCAGCTGATCCTGTTTCCTCAGACTGAAAGCCTTTGAGTCCTCATTGAATGGATCTCAGCTGAACTGCTGCTCAAAAGCCTAAAAGCTTAAAAAACTAAAGTTCCTGGTCCTCATGCCTTATATACCTTTCTGCTTCCTGCCATCACTTCCTGGGATTGAAGGCATGTGTCACCATGCCTGGCTGTTTCCAGTGTGACTTTGAATTCACAGAGATCTGAATGGATCTCTGCTTCCAGAATGTTATAATTAAAGGAGTGTGTTCCACCATTATCTGGCCTTTATGTCTATCTAGTGGCTGTTCTGTACTCTGACCCCAGATAAGTTTACTAGGATGCACAGTATATTAGGGGACACAATATCATCACATTTCCCCCCCCCTTTTTTTTTCTAAAATAAAAAAAATTTCACTATTCAAAACACAGCCATCCAGTTTGACCAATGGTTGAAGATGCTGTCTTTTCTACAGTGTGTATTTTTGGCTTCTTTGTCAAAAATTCAGAAGTGTTCATAGGTGTGTGGATTTATATCTGGTTCTTCAATTCTATTATATTGATCAATGTGTCTGCTTTTATGCTAAGTCTATGAGATTTTCATTACTATAGCTCTCTGTAGTACATCTTAAAATCTGGAATCCTAATACCTCTAAGAGTTCTTTCATTGTTCGGGATTGTTTTAGCTATCCTGTTTTGTTTCTCTCTCTCTCTCTCTCTCTCTCTCTCTCTCTCTCTCTCTCTCTCTCTCTCTCTCTCTCTCTCTCTCTCTCTCTCTCTCTCTCTGTGTGTGTGTGTGTGTGTGTGTGTGTGTGTGTGTGTGTGCTTCCATATGAAGTTAAAGATTGTTTTCTTCAATTTCTGCAAAGAACTGTATTGTAATTTTGATGCATATTTGTTGCCGGAGAATTTCTCTCGAGCTCCCAAGTCCCGCCAGCTCCCAAGTCCCGCCAGTCCCAGAAACCACTTACAAAATAAACACACAGACGTTTACATTATTTAAACTGCTTGGCCATTAGCTCAGGCCTATCATTGTCTAGCTCTTACTCTTATATTTAGCCCATTTCTATTAATCTCTACTTTGCCACGTGGCTCGTGGCTTACCGGTACTTTACATCTTTCTTCTCCTTGCCGAGGCTCCAGCCAGTCTCCCTATCCTTCCTTCCTCCTCAATTCTCCTCTCTGTTAGTCCCGCCTATACTTCCTGTCTGGCTATTGGCCAATCAGTGTTTATTGACATATAGCGATATCCACAGCACATATTTCATTGACTGTAGATTTCTTATGATAACATGACCATTTTCATAATATTAATCCCCTATAAGCATGGGAGATCTTTCTACCTCTTGATCCAGATAAATGTTGGGTGTTTTTTCTCTTGTATGTGTATATTATCTTTCAAGCCTCTGATATGTATGCTACAAACAAAATAATCAGAGATTAGGTACATAGTAAGAGTCCAGGGGAAAGGGAGGATTTCTCAAGGAAGAGAAATTAGAATGTAGTGTTATGGAGAGATAAAGGAAAAACTAGAATAGGCAGAAGGATTTGAAGAGAAGGATGAAGAAGGAGGGTGAACTAACACTAAGAGTCATATGAGGGGCCATATAGAAACCTGCTATTTTAGAAGCTTCCTAAAATATGTAAATATGTGGGATGAATCTAAATGGAGACACCAAATAATAGAAGCAACAATGCTTCAAGTGCACATATTAAGCAACCAAGTAAAAAAATACATGTCAAGAATGAGTTGCATCTTGTTGAGTCATTGGCCAATGGAACCGCCTAAACATCAACGGTTTTTGCCAAGGTTATTAGTTGTTATCCACAAATAGATGGCAAAGTTCCATTGTTAAAGACAACACTTACTTAGGTTTTTGAGCATGGAGAAGTTCAGCTAGTGCCTAACTAGAAACTTCACTCCTACGGATTATCATTTCTGATACTGGAAGGAACTCTGCATGTACACCACCAGAGTAGAAAGATAATATCACCTACCTACAAACCCTGTGGCCTACAATAGCAACCTCCTTGCAAGACAAGACATACTGGTGCAATAATGACACAAATATTATGTGAATAACCAACCACTTTTTTATTGCACTTAAGACCCACTCCATGAAATGGAACCCACACTTGACACTGCTAATGTGGCCAAGAACCTGAGACTGCAAAGGGTGTCAAGGGATTAGGGGGAAACATAAAACTTATGTGCTTCTAAAGAAACAGTAATAAATGACTCCTAATTGCATACTGGTATATCCACAGTTCAGTGTCTCATTTAACCCACAGCAGAGAAACTTCTTGCAGTAGAATGTAATAAACGTAGAGTTCCACAACTGAACAATGTGTAGAGCATGACAGACTTTGGAATACTCGGTCCTAAATGAGCTGTCTTTATCAAATCCCTTCTCTCAAAGCTGAAGGATCTATACAAAAAGAGGAGATGGAATGATTGTAAGAGCCAGAGGATATGTATGACTCTAATTAAACAGAATCTTCCAGACACAACAAGACTAATATGCATATGCACTCACAGAGACTATGGCAGCATGTACAAGACCGGCACAGGTTCTACCCAAATGAGGTCCCAGCACTAATAGGAAAAAGTAAACTCAGAGTGCCACCCTTAACCAAGAAGTTATTTGCAGTTGATACCTTCTGGCAAAGGGAAAATAAGTTTTTTCTCTAATGGAGTATTGCTGGGCAAATCAACCACAATCCAGAGCAAACCTCATGCCCAGAGTTAGTTGGTCAACATAAAACAAAATCAATGTTTTTTTTTTTTTTAATTTTGTTGTTTTACTTTGTTTTGGTGTTTCTGTCATATGGGTCTTTGTCTGATTGTTTTGATTTTCATTCCCGTGTTTCTGTGTAAGTTTTCTGTTTTTGTTGTTTCTTGTGGGATTTTTGTTTTTGTCTTTGTTTCTTAAATAGGATGTTGTTTGTTTTTAAAGAGAGAAAATGAACGTAGGTAGGGGGGTAGAAAGGATGTAGAAGAAGTTGGGGGAACATGACCAAAATATATTGTGTGAAATCATATTGAAAAATAAAAATAAACAAAACCAAAAAGGGTAACAGACAAACGTTCTTCCATACTTCCTTCTCTTTTACATGCTATGACATGTACAACAAAGGCTATCTGTTGTCTGTGTCTACACAACCTGTTACCACATCGTAGAGGCTTAGAAAACACACAATTACTATATTGCAAGTTGTGTGGATCAGGATTTCTGGCATGATTTTACAAGGTCCTCACCTGGGTTTTCACAGTGGATTCTCCCAAGGATATAATCAGTGTATCAACTACTGAAGTTCTCATCTGGAACTCTTCACAAGTTGAAAATCCACTTTTGAGTTAATTCCATCTGGGCGCACAAACACTGTTACCTACACAATACAAAGCAATTTAATTCTTTCTCACAAGACTCAATCACTTTCTTCACTGTTCCTCATCTTTTAAACTTCAACATGAAGGATGGAAAAACAGCTTTTCTCAACTGTAGCAAGTATCTTATCAGGTCTCATTAACAAAAACAAACCTGGAGCTGGGTACTGGGGTGAACGCTGAAAGATCAGAGAAACAGAACAAGCCACAGCCACCTCACCTCGCCAATTCCTCAGCTGATCCTGTTTCCTCAGACTGGAAGCCTCTGTGTCCTCATATCCAAATGGATCTCAGCTGAACTGCTTCTTGAAAGCCTGAAAGCTTAACCAGGTTCTAGTTTCTCGTCCTCGTGCCTTATATACCTTTCTGCTTCCTGCCATCACTTCCTGGGATTAAAGGCGTGAGTACCCATGCCTGGCTGTTTCCAGTGTGGCTTTGAACTCACAGAGATCCGGATGGATCTCTGCCTTCAGAATGCTAGAATTAAAGGTATGTGTGCCACCATTTTTTTGGCCTCTGTATCTAGTGGCTGTTCTGTTCTCTGACCCCAGATAAGTTATTAGGGTGCACAATATTTTGGGGAACACAATATCACCACACTCAACCTTGTTTCTTTTCAAGCTATGCACAAAGCATCCATACCATAGGATTTACTTGGTAGAGGATTAGTAAAGAGAAACATTCTGGGCTCTCTGTCTCTGGGGCTCAGACACTCTTCCTAAATTCACATGGGCGTCTATCAGCAGTAGATCTATAGAGCAGATTTTATCAAGTCAAATTACTACACTATAAGTGAAGAAAATGAGCACACAGGAAAGACAGCTAGTCATACAATGATAGCAAGAAGCCTGAAAGACGACTCAGGAAACCCCATGAACACTGACATGGGTGGATAAATAATTTTAATAGCTATAATACCTAATAGAAGGCATTAACAATATAATGATAAGAAATTATAAAAATAAATCAATAGAAATGACAGTAAGAACTATTTTTTTAAAAGACACTAAAACTAAAGAATGAATACATGAAATAGAAGAATGTAGTGATTGCCTGAAGAAAGTTGAAGGATAGTTAGAAAGATGGAAGGTACACAATTGAAGCCTAAATACAAGGAAAATAGAAGAGAAAATGTCAATGGTCAAACACCAGAAGTTGAATCATAGACTTCACTCAATATACACTTTCTGAAAGATCTCATTCAAGACAAAAGAATGGGCCGGGCGTTGGTGGCGCACGCCTTTAATCCCAGCACTAGGGAGCCAGAGGCAGGTGGATCTCTGTGAGTTTGAGGTCAGCCTGGGCTACAGAGTGAGTTCCAGGGAAGGCACAAAGCTACACAGAGAAACCCTGTCTCAAAAATCCAAAAAAAAAGAAAAGAAAGAAAGAAAGAAAGAAAGAAAGAAAGAAAGAAAGAAAGAAAGACAGAATGATGTTGCACAGATTTTGTTATCCTCAAACAAGAATAACTGAATAAAAGAGCACAAGGTAGATTATTGACTTAGGTGTTCAAAAAGCCATCTACCATATGGATCTTGGGTATCAAACTCAGGTCATCGGACTTAATGGAAAGCCTTTCCCTACAGAGCCGCTCATGGAACCAATGTCTTGTTTTATGTAATCTATTCTTATACCCATTTTCTTCTAGTTAACAAAAAAAATACTTCTTTAAAAAGTAAGTATAGGGTTATTTTACTTAGTATCCCACAGTTTATCTAAAGGTTTCATAATCTACCAAAAATCCTAACATATAAACATCTTATTCTCAGTCAATTATTTTTTAGACTACCTCTTCCAGTTCTGCTGCTCTTGTACTTGCTCTGTGGCAGCCTGGTTTTCAGACTTCCAGATTCGGCATCAGATAGTTGCTTTGCCAGTGATTTGCCCAGCTGCATAACTGTCCTGCAGTCAGCCTTAGGGCTACCCCATTCTCTGCCATTCCTTCAGATCTGTCCTCTTACACTGCCTGAACCTGACAAGCTCGATCGTGGGAGAGACTCAGCCTTCAGTTTCCAGCCTGCTTTTATGTGCCTTCATGCTGTCACTGATCTTTAGAAAAGTACTAATTTGCAGGGTAAATATGGGAAGGAATGAGAGAGCAGGAAACATGGCAAGACACACTGGTACAGATTATTGGGGAAGAAACACGGTCAGGGAACCTAAGAAGCCCCTCCCTCTACAGACTCATTCACAAAACAGAACATGTACATGTAGTTGGAAGACTTTCTAGAGAAAAACCAAACCAAACCAAAACAACAACAACAAAAAACTGGCCTATTCTTATTTTCAAATGTTCAGTGCTCTCTATGCTGTAGATTAGGACATAGGTGTGAAATTATCTCTGCAGTTAACTCTGTATTTGAAGTTCCCACACCGCCACCATCTTTCTGAGCCAATTAAGCATACCTTTATTGTGCCTCCTGGTGGGGTTATTCAGGATGTGCTAAATGGTTTAATTAAAATCTGTCCTCTCCCTAATGCCCATTTGGAGGAATACCTTTCTCAAAATAGCAATTAAATATATAACAATTCATTACTCAGAGAGAGAAAAAAGAATCACCAATTATCCCCTTAAGATAAACAACTCAACTTTCAATGATCTCAATTAAAATTCCACATTAAAAAAATAAATGAAAGTTTTTCTTCTTTTTAAAACTGCCCTGATCAAATCAATCAAACAAAATAGGGAATTTTAATATTTTACTGTGAAAATTGTCTTGTGAGTATTATAGGAACAGAAGGGGAATTATTCAATGACAAATTTAGTGATGTTGCTGATAGGAAAAAATGAGTAAGCTAGTGGAGAGGGAGGGCATAACAGATGAGTCTACATTCAGTCTATCAGGAGCAGGCACTCTATCAACCTCTTTGCAAATGGTGTTACACATATTGTAGAGTTTAATACTATTCTCATTTTATAAGGATGATAGAGGGCTGGAGAGATGGCTCAATGGTTAAGAGCATTTGTTGTTCTGATAAAGGACTCATGCTTGATTCCCAGCATCCACATGGAAACTCACAATTGTCCATAACTCCTGTCCCAGAGAATTCAATGCTCTCTTCTGTTATCTGTGGGCACCAGACATGCACATGGTGCACAGACATACAAGCAAAGAAAACATTCAAATAAAAACCATAAAATAAATCTTTTCTTAAAAGGAGGATAATAAGGATTTGAGAGGTTTAAAAGTTTCTTCCAATCACTTAGCTGCTGAGAAGAAGCACAGCATTTGGGTCCAGGATCTACTACTTTAGTGGTTCTGCCCACATTTCCCACAGATATTTGTGGAGGGTGTTATTGCTAATGTTTGCATCTCACCTTCATCTGACTTTCTCTTCCTAAGATCTGAATGGAAGGATCTGCTCTACTCAAACCAGTGATCATCTCCTTGGACCCTGGGTAAGGTGAGACTTTCCCATTTTTCCACTGTAATATAGCTTCTCCAGGAAATAACCCAGAGGCTAAACCATAACTGATATCAATTTCAGATCTCGTCAATGTAAAGCCCATCAGCAGAGGCATGTGGAGTCATGAAGCTCAGAAAAGAGCCCTAACCAAAGGGACGGAAGAGATAGGATATGAATTACATAAGCTGCTACTATTAGGGGAAACTGAGTGAGCAGCATATGGACTTTATCTTAGTCTTGCATGCTTTCTATCAAATTGATTAATTAGTTAATTCAAGGATAGCATGCCAAAAAAGCTGGGAGTAGGATATTATGGTTGAGATAAATGCTGAGACAGTGAATTCATACATATTGTGCATTTAGTTGAATTCTTAGTTCTCCTTCATTAAATAAGGGACTAAGACAAGCTGCTGTGATAGATTTGAAAGTTCAATATATACAGCACTCATTTGGCCTAATGTAGACTGTCAGAGAGCAACTAAACAGCTAATTATTTCTGTTAGGTGCACTATGGAAAGAGAATTGAAGACATGATCTGGCATTTCGGCCAATACTAAGTTCACTATAAGTGAAAACATTAAATTTTAACTTATAAATATCCTTAAATGGTAAAGATATTCACCAGAATTGAGTTATCTCTATATTTCCCAAGTCTATTCAATTATAGAAAATTATTTGAAAATGGTATTCTAAATTTAATTATTTATTTATAATTGTTCTAGGGATCTCCACTTTAGCCTTTTGTCCCCTGTGCTAATAAAGCAATCCTTGCACCCAAGAAACTAAATTGTCTTCACACAGGAAGAAAGGCTCCAATTTATCTTTTCAAGTTATTCTGACTATCTGAAAATGAATTTTTTTAACAAGCAAGGCTTATCAAGGGCCTTGTTGTTAATCCAGCAACATATTAGTTTGCATAAATAGCAGTCTTTAAATCAAGACTGTAGAACATAGATGCTGACATGTAGGTATCTTCTTGGAAACTTAGATTTGCTTCTACAATGTGCAACTAACAGGTGTGTACTTAGAATTATTGAGGAGAGACTGAATTTACATATTCTGCTACATTAGGAAGGAAAACTAGTTAGGTATGCCCTTGAAAAGGTTCTCTGAACAAGTTCACTCTCTGCAATAGAAAAATACAAAGATGGCATTTGAAGTGGTGAGTATTATTTGAGCAAGAACATAGAGAAGTCTCCCAGACAAAAGAAAAAAGAAAAAAGAAAGAATGAAAGAAAGGAACATTCATAATCATCAAAAACAAAAACAAGCTAAAAGTAGTTACTCTCAGTTCTTGGTCTCCACAGGTATATGAAAGCAACAAAATCACTCATGCCAAACTCTTATTCATTTTTACATCTTCCATTTACCTTTTCTTTTTTAGTAGTAGATGATGGCTCCAGCTTTGCATTGTGGCCTGCTTTCAAATCGCACAACTGTGATGGATCATGAAAATGACTAGAAATAATATCTCTTTGTAAAGCCCTCACCCGTTTCTCCCAAAATTACTGAAAGATCTTTCCTTTACCCTCAACCACCAAGAGTTTTTTTAAATCTTTTTGCACAGCTGTATTGTAAGGAACAATTAGAAATCAGATAATCATCCCCAGAAAGGATTTCATTCATTTCATACTTTAACACTACCCCCATTCTAAATAGTTAATTATGAATTTCAAACATTAAAAGAAAGAGCTTCACAGCCTGTACTGAAAACACTGAAGAGATTGCTTCCAGGAAAGTGCCTCATCTGGTACCATAAAAGCCAGCGATGATGATGACAGTCCAGCTGCTCAGTAAGGATCACTCACCCTTTATGGACTCCCAGAAGCTTCCATGCAACATAAAGGAATTCATAGTTTTATTGCTTTGTATTCTCTCAGCATGAAGAAGAATTTACATTTCTTAATTGGATTTCTTTCTCTCGGCTCCAGAAATTACAACTATCTCACTAGACTCTACTGCTTGGCAGCCCCTAAGAAGCAGTTGTACAAGTTATTTATAAAGCAGAGTACAGGGCAAAAATTTTTCAGTAAAGTCCAAGGACTGCTTACAGTAGGATTGCTAAGATACACTGAAAATCCAGAGCTCATGACTGCACCTTACCCACAGAAGCATGATTTCCAAAGCAAGACTAAGGAATTTGCACTTCAAAGAGCTTTATGATTAATATAATAGAACTATGGATGCCAGAATCCAACTGATACAACTTTTACTTTCTGGGGTTTTCGTTTTCAATTTGGTTTGATCAGTTTGTAATGGTAACATATTCCTGGGCTCTTTAGATTCTAAGAGCACAGTTACAAGAAATAGATAGACCTAGAATTAATATGGTTAGAATTTCTAATTTTTTAATAAAGGCCTGAAGATAGATGTTAGTCGTAATTCTCCAAGAGAACATGAACAATATACATAATTACAATGGGAGAGTTATTAAGTAGTTTATAGAATCATGGGCTGGATTGTGCCACAGTGTCTGCCTAGAAGCTGGAGATCTAGGAGAATAGTAGCTGTTCAGTTCACAATGCTGAAAGCCACAGAAGAACAGGGTGAATAGTGATGTGTCAAGTTGGAGGCTGAAGGCTGAGGTGCTTACTAGAGAGTCAGAGATAACAGGTCACATTTACAGGCTGAAGAACTAGGATCCTGCTGTCTGTGGGTGATGACAGCAAATAATAGAAGTACACCTTCCCTAGAAGAGACCAATATGCACACTTGGCAAGCCCTCCTGTATGAGAAGAGTCCAGTGTTCATGCTGGCAAGCTCTCCTGCTTTTCATTCCATCTGTGACCCAGCCTACCAGATGGTGATGCCCACATTCACAGTAAGTATTTTCTCACTTAGTTTATGGACCCACATGCCAATAAATCTGAAAAAACCCTCAGAGACACACCCCAAAAACTTTACAAATTTTATAGGTACTACAAAATACAGTTAGCAATCAAACCTAATGAGTATACACCTATATATTACAGATACATCTCATACCTTCTCCATCACTCTAATATCTGGAAATACAACACTTATCCATAAGACTATATTTTAAAAGGAAATTCTACCCACTTCAAAGTGCCAGTGAAAGTGGACATTGTTCTTCATCTATAATTTTTTTTGGTTCTGCAATGCAGTGATCAAATATAAGTTTGTCTATCAGTGTTAATTCAGGGTGTCTCATTTATTAATAAAAGCATATCTAAGCAGGCAGTGGTGGCACAAGCCTTTAATACCAGCACTTGGGAGGCAGAAGCAGCGGATCTCTGTAAGTTCGAGGCCAGCCTGGTCTACAGTTCGAGTTTCAGGACAGGCTCCAAAGCTACACATAGAAGTCCTGTCTCAGGGGGAAAAAAAAGAATATCAGTTAAGGGTTGCAGAAGTATGGATAAACAACTGGAATATAACTCTTGATCTAAACACTGCTGTACACCTAGACTAACATTACATAGTTGAATAGTTCTTGGAGCATTTACTAGCTAAGTTGGAAAGTCCTAGATCTTTCCTGATAATATCTTCCTCATCTATCACAGTAAACAAAGATGACTAAGAAAAAAGGAAAAGGGGAAAAACTTATGTCACATGCTTTTATCAATAGATTTTTTTGTAATATAGTTCTTAAACCAAAAGTTTATTGATTTAATAAAGAAAATAATTTAATGAAGGAACTTTAACAGAGAGTATGGATTTCAAAACAACAAATGACAGGGATTAGTTATTAAAATCCACATTAACATTTTATAATAATGTGACTAAGACAGACTATCAGAGTCTAACTTTTTATTCCTTCAATGAAAAATGTGTAAAATTTCAATTATGTGCAAAACACAGAAGCAAATTTTATGATGCATTGCAAAAGAGAGGAAAAGATGATACAAAAATTTGAAATATTAAGAAAATAACTATCATTTTATAAATCTTTTCAGAGCCCCTAAAACCCCCTTGTTTCTTAAGCTGTAAATAAGGGGGTTTAGAAGAGGAATCACAACTGTGTAGAACAGTGAATGTATTTTATCCTGTTGTTTGCCTGGTGCAGACCCAGGACTCATAAACATGAAGAGGAGAGTGCCGTAGACCAAAGAGACAGAGAACAGATGGGTACTACAGGTGAAGAAGGCTTTCTTTCTGCCCTTCTTAGACTTCATGTTCAGGATGACAAATAGGACACAGGCATAAGAGACTACAATGGTCACAGAGGTGCTGATTTGTATGGAAGAAGCAAAAATAAAAATCACCAATGCGTTAAGAGATGGATCAAGTGCAGGAGATTGGAAGAAGGGTGTGAAATAATCTATTCCACCATTGATTTAATCTGAATTAGTAAATGTTGTTTTAATATGAAAATGCTATGGGAACACTTGAGAATTGTCATAATGGTTAGTAATATTTATAGTAATATATAATATGTGTATTAATAAATGTTTTTCCTAAACATTTTAATATATTATTGATAAAGATGGTAAGTCAATGGCATCTAAAATATCTACAGAATGTCAGTGTAGCAAATACATTTATTTATAACTGGCCTTTAATATTTGGGTTTTAGAAAGCTAGGAGCCTAGGTAAGTCCAGTTACAATAGGTTTGTTAGCAATAATTAGCTGAATAATGAACAATGCCCAGCAGATTGGCTTTATGCTATAGGGAGCTTTTGGTGGTGTTGAGGGAGTTTTAGTATTGGAGGATTTAGAATTTAGGATTGACGATGATAAGAAATAAATATCCCCTACAATCTGCTTTGTTAAAGAAAATTGACATGAGAAGGACAGTTGCCCCTGACACTCTTGTTCCTGAAGCTTGAGTATCTTCATGGAGAAAAAAGGTTTGTGGCATCCATGTCTGCAGCTATTTTCATAGGAATTTGTGAGCAGTTTGTGGGGCTGTGATGGAAGGAAACAGGACCCTGCTGACTGAGTTTGTTCTCAGAGGAATAACAGATCGTCCAGAGCTGCAAGTCCCCCTGTTCCTGGTGTTCTTCTTCATCTATGTTATCACTGTGGTGGGCAACCTTGGCTTAATCTTTCTTGTCTGGAAGGATACCCATCTTCACACTCCCATGTACCTCTTCCTTGGAAATTTAGCCTTTGCTGATGACTGTACTTCATCCTCTGTGACTCCAAAGATGCTTATGAAATTTTTAAACAAGAATGACATGATATCCATGGGTAAGTGTTCTGACCAATATTACTTTTTTTGTTTCAGTGCATTCACAGAAATTTTCCTCCTGGTAGTGATGGCCTATAACCACTATGTAGCCATATGCAACCCTCTGCACTATGCAATTGTGATGTCCAAAAGACGCTGCACTGTGCTAATAAATATGTCATATATAATTGGTTTTATAAATCCTGCAGTTCATGTAGGACTATTATTCAGATTAACATTCTGTAGGTCCAATGTTATCAATCGATCTTTATGTTAGAAAGTCTACATACATTTTCTCAGTTAGTTCTAACTTTGAGAATATATATTGCCTCCTCTCTCATATAAGGAAGCAGAGTAATTTCCTAAATGAATTAAATTTCCCCCTGTTAAACTTAACTAAGATAAAATTGGAGTTCAGTCAGAGCTGACTATGTTAAAAGTACATGATCTCTCTAGACATAGTGGAAAATCATTAAATACCAGAAAAGATGAGAAAGAAGCAGAGGAGTAGATATAAGAGAAGGTGAAAATTAAAAAAAATACAGAAACATTTCTATGGTGGGCTTCATTAAAAATGGAAAGTTTCAGGGAATAACTGCAGTGATACCAATGAAGAGAAGAGGATTTACAGCGTTCATTCTACAGGAAATCTCTTTTGCTTCTTGAGTATTTTGCAGTGTTGCCTGCTGTAGTCTGCTGTTTCCTTAGAAGGAATCCTGCTCTAGAGTTCTATTCTGGCATTAACCCCACAAAGCAGCAGTGGCTTATCAGCATTCCTTTATCCATTAATAGAATACAAAGAATAAAACATATCTGCTAGCCATCCATTTTTTCGCAAACAAAGCTGTAATTATTTTGCAACAAAGTTCTTTTCCTATGCATATGTCAACTGGAGGCATTTTGGTTCCTATCACAACACTGTCACTGAATGTTTTCAGTTAAACATATCTCCTCTTTTCCTAGCTAAAAATAAGTGACAGTGCCTAAAACCAAGGATTGCCTTCAAAATGTTTCTTCAAATATGTTTAATTCATTTATGCATGGAAATTTTCACCATGAAATGTAGAAGATTCTAAAGATGACTATCTGAGGCCGTGAAGTTTTCTGATATACTAAAGAATGGCCAGAAATCTACGCGCATGCTTCTTACTTCATTGAAGTCGTATAGCTCTGTAAAACTGCTTACATCCGGCTTTTAGAGTGGGTGGGAAGAGACAGAATATTAGGTTATATAACAACTCTGTCCAAATGGAAAAAAAAATACTGTGTGAACTTAACTGAGTGGCAGCTGCATAGGTTTTGGTGGCCATGACTCCACGCTGGTGAGCTTTTACCATTGTATACTATGCCAACTGCCTTTTTATAAAGACTAGATCTTTGCTCCTCAAAACCTACATGGTGTCTGTGAATAAAATTTCTATATTGACTGTTCTCAAAATATAAATGAAATGTGGCTTGTCAATAGCATCTGTAGCAGTCTGAATGAAAATGCCCTCATGGGCTCACATATTTGAATATTTGGCCCCCAGTTAGTAGAACTGTTTGTGAAGGATTAAAAGGTGTGGCCTTGTTGGAGGACCTGTGACACTTGGGGTGAGCTTTGAGATTCTAAAAGTCAATGCCAGGCCCATTTCTCTCTCTCTCTCTCTCTCTCTGTCTCTGTCTCTCTCTGTCTCTGTCTCTCTCTGTGTGTGTGTGTGTGTGTGTGTGTGTGTGTGTGTGTGTTCACCTCTCTGTCTACCTTGTGCATATGGGTCAGGATATAAGCTCTCATCTGTTGCTCCAGAACCATACCATGTCTGCCTGCATGTTGTCACATTCCCTACCATGATGGTCATGGACTCACCCTCTAAAACTATAAGGTCCTTACACATCCATTGTTCTATACATTCATTGCCTTAGTTGTACCACTTTGTCACGGCAATTGAACAGTTAACTGAAACAGTATCCATTCAGAATTGGTTACTACAAAATTAATCAAATCTAATCTAATCTTGCATGAGATAAATAATGGCTAGATCCAGGGACAGAATGCACATAACAGTCACAGTTTGGGACAAACTAATATTGTAACAAGTTGTTCTTAAGATGATTTAACAACATACATGTTCTTTACTACATGTGGAAGATCCTGAGTTCTCTGCACTTGTAAGTTTCTCCTTGCTTGACTTACTAATTATGTGAAGAAGGCAGAAACAGAAAAACCAAGAACATGTAGGATGAAAGGCATGAATCTATGACCTCATAGTGCAAACTTATTATTGCCCAATTACATCAATTATATAGCTGAATGGAACTTCAGTATCACATCATCATTTTGTTGTTATTGTTTATTTGCTTTCTTGTTGTTTCTTTGATAGTTTTTTGAGAAAGAGTCTCACTCTGTAGCCCTGGATGGCCTGGAACTCAGCATATACACCAGACTGACCCCAAACTCATAGATATCCACTTACCTCTGTCTCTGACTGCTGGGATTAAAGGTGTGTGCTACACCCATTGCACACAATCTTTCACAAAGGGTTTCAGTAGGTAGACCTTAACACATAGGAAAAATGTTACCATTTTTCTGTTTGTTTTTCATCACTTATTAAAACTGTTCCAGAATTCTAGCTACCAAATGGAAAAATCTGCACTTCCATCTTTTTAGAATATATATAGAAAAGTATTATAACCTCTTCCTTAAATTATCTTTTTATGTAGATTCTTTCTTAGAAATTTTAAATCATCTTTACATAACTCTCTTAAGACTTCTGTTGAGATTAGGGTTATTTTCTCCTACATAGGCTCACGCACGCACGCGCGCGCACACACACACACACACACACACACACACACACACACTCACTCAATATTTTACTGTTAGAGAAGACATTCCTAAGTATATACACTAGGATCAACCAGAACTATTCCTTGTCTCTTTTCCAATTAGAATAATTCCTACCATCAAAAGAAAATTCTCTTTTCAAATATTTTTTAAAGATAGCTTGAAAGAGAAATTTGAAAATTGAATAAGAAAGTAATCCATGTAACAAAGAGGAATATAGTAGAGAATATTTGACTAAATATTCCTATTTGTGAGTAACAAAAAGCAAGCTAGAAAGCTTAATGAGATATTCTTCACTTATGAACTTAAGACACTGTAGACAGAAATGTACCTTTTATCATGGAGATGCAAATTTGAAGAAGGAAGTTTAAATGAGAAATAATTGTCATGCTGATAATCCAGGTATTATAGAGAATTGTTCTTCCAGATGCAGGAAACTAGGACATGGATACCCATTTTTCAGATAAAAATCATGCTTTGTTGAAGGTAGCTTTCTCCCAAAGCAAAAAATTTGATAAAAACTAGTCTGAGCCTGCTGAACTTACTCTTTCCAAATAGGGCAATCAGAATGAGTTGCTCCCCACCACCCCGCAACCCTAAATCGGCATCCTCATCCCCCTTAGCAAAGGGCCAGAGAACAGGGTTGGGCAACATGACAGGACAGGAGCAAAAGCCACTTCCCAAATCCTTATATAGAAAAGTTTCACCACCTGGTCTATCATGGTCTCAGAAACAGAGAGTAGTTGAGATCCATTCCTTTGAACAGAGTTTCTTTTTTCATTATAGACAGTCCTAGTAGGCAAAAATACCATTAGCTCTCATAGCCTTTACCACGTCATCAGAAGTTAACATAACTGTAGGAGAGGGGAATGACTAGAGAACACAAAAGGAACCAGACTGTGTGTCAAGGCTGATAGTGTTACAAATAACTGTGCTCAGTTGTAGTTTTGAAAGTTTCATGGACTTCTCAGGAATGGAGCTATCTCACCTGTAAGACTAGGAGTTGAACTCATAAAGAACATAAGGCAACATGGAGTAGTACCACACAATTGTGGAGTAGCTAGAAGTAAAAAGGGAGCTGAGACCACAGTAGGCAATAACAGAAAAGGCTGCATAAGGATGAGAAAGATGAGACACACACAACCTACCTTCTGTCTACCTTGAAAGCCCCAGCTTATTAAGGTCACATAGAGATTCTTTTCTAGTTTCCTCTACCTATTGGTATGAAATATGAATGTCCTTCATTCATTTGTCTTAGATAGCACATGCACTTTCTCTACCCTCTCTGAAACTAAAACAGAAAACAGAAAAGAAAAACCACGTAGAATTTTTATAGAGGTACATACTTCTTGTTTTTATAGACATCCACATTCTATTCAAGTCAGGGTCAAAGTAGAATTCTCTTTGCTCTCTCTTGACTTAGAAGAATGAAAACAAAGGACTGAGCGAGCACACTGTGATGGAAGATTCATTATCAGCCAAATCTGAATCACCATAATTACACACAGTTCATAAGTGCAAATGGTCCCCATCTCTTGGCAGATTAAAAAGCCCAGTGATGAGTAATATTGCTGAGCTAAACATGCCTGTTTAATAAGACACTCAAATCAACACTCCTGTTATCCCTTGACACATAGGCAAAAATTGTATCTGTCAGCCTAATAAAATCTCATTTGTTTTACCTGAAGGTCCTATGAACCACCTGGTGCCTCTCTTTGCACTTCTTATTCCCTATTAACTTTTGCTTGGTAGAAATTAGGGTTTTAATATGATCATTCTTTCCACCAGCTTACAATTATTAGGTCAATGCATGCATTTGGAAAAAGCAGTCCAATATGAAACTATTAGGAAAAGGTGGAAAATACCAAATTATATTAGCAATGCTAGATTGTAAAATTTAAACTATAATCAAGCCTCTGAGTTTTTGTAATGACAATTTGTAGAAAATATTATGCAGTGCCAGGTTATATTCATAAAATGCTTATTCCCAAAAGTCTCAGCTCTGCTTAGCAAGATGATGTCTTGTGGTGGTTAAATCTATTAACTTTTCAGCATTCCAATGCTACTTCATGTTGACATAAAATCTCTACTTTGATTTAAGTTCAGTGAGTACTTGGGAAACTAAATGTCAGGTAGAAATACTATTAATACCTTTAAATTTAAAATATTTCTGCTTAACAGTAAGATAGGTTTATCAATTAGGAAATGGATTAGAGAAACACATTGAGCTACAAATATTATGGTCTTTCATTAGTGTTTTCAAAAGTAGCCAATGCTGCCTGAAAGAGCAATGAGTAATATGCATCTTAAATGCATTATTTTTGTGAGACCATGTTTCCTTTTTCTTGAGAAAATCAGTCATACTAAGAAAAAAATTTCCAAGAAAGGATGCAATATCACAGGTTCAAACAATGATTCCACTGAAGTGTATTTGAAGGTAGTGGGATATAATGAAAACTTTTCCAAGTTCTGTTGACATATGAATATAGTAAAGGAAATTGTCTGTTATCAAATATAATCTGAACCCACTAAAATTTGCTTACATATTCATTATTTTGTTTATTTTTATTTTTTATGCTGTGTTGCCCTTTCTCATCTGGGAGTTTCATAGCCTGTGAATTACATCAGGCTGGTATACTAAATGCACACTAGACTGGGAGGCTTAGGTCACAAACTTGTTTATTACCCTTTTGGACACAGGGAAGACAATGATCAAGTTAACCACAGATCTGGTCTCCAATAAAGGCCTGGTTCCTGCAGTGCAGATGGCTGCCTTCCCCACATATCCCTGCATGACAGGAGACAGAGAGAACTGAAGTTACCTAGTACCTATCATTACCAAGCATTTATCCTGATCTTAAAGCCTCCACCTTCCTGACCTAGCTATTTAGCACAGGTGTCAATTACAAATACCATCATATGGGAAATAAGACTTGAACATAACACTTTTGGAAGGGAAGTGTGGCACAAACATTCAACCCTCTTCTTTTTTTTTTTTTTTTTTTTTTTTGGTTTTTCGAGACAGGGTTTCTCTGTGTAGCTTTGCGCCTCTCCTGGAGCTCACTTGGTAGCCCAGGCTGGCCTCGAACTCACAGAGATCCGCCTGCCTCTGCCTCCCAAGTGCTGGGATTAAAGGCGTGCGCCACCACCGCCCGGCTCCAACCCTCTTCTTTAGCCACCACTAACACGATAATCAAGAAATTGTTACTGACTGCAAATATAGACCATTTGGACTCCCTCTTCTCCAGCACATCTGTGACCACATCATTTTCTACAGCATTCTTGTCTTATCGCCTTCCATAATAGAATCCACATAAACTTACTGTTTCTAAGACTGTCCATTTATGATTTGGTTAATACCAGTTACATATCTCCTTAAAAATCGTATCCTTTATGTGGAAACCAAAATCTGTGTTCATTTTCCTTCCCTGGCTTTTAGTTCCAACTCTTGTTTGTATCCACACAGGATAAAAATAATGGAAGAAGTTGGAATGTTGAATATTCACTTTATGGATGGAAATTGTAAGCATGCTTCCATATTTTCGATTTCAATCAAAATTTGTAGATCTGATAGATTACTGGACATACACTGTTTAATAATTTCCTGGGTACATCCTTATGGATTAATAACTAAATATTTACTTTGTTATCTATTTTTTACTAGATGAATCATATGAAACATCTTATTTAATAATCCAAACCAACATAGAATACAGCTAAAATTACCCCACTTGAAAACTGAAGACTGAATATGGGATTTTTATAGTCGTTTTCCAAGTGCCTAGAACAAAATGGATGAGGTTTGAAATCTGGTGTAAGTCTTGAATACAAGCTTTACTACAAATTTGGAATTGTTTTAAGGAGGGAAGAAGTAAGGTTGTTGATATTTATATAATGAAGAACATTATTCACAGGTGTTCAAAGCTCACAGCTGTACATGCTTAGAATGAATGGCTTCAATGTTATTAGAAATAGTTGAGATGTCTATGATATTGTGAAATTTTACTGTATAAAGTATGTCAAGAGTGCAGTCCATATATGATTTCTAGAACTCTGTCTTTATAGGCTTTTCATAAGAATCCATAGAATGGGGTACTTTCTTTGTGACCTGGGATATATAAGCCCTAAAGTGACTTTATTAAGGATAAAAAGAAATAGTATTGTGTCTGATACCCAGCCCTGGGTCCTCTGCATCTGCAACCCACACTTACCTTTTCAGGGAACTTACAGAAAAGGTGCTTAGACAATTGCACTTCGGGACCTATGCTTTTCTGCTTTGTATGATGGGCAGCAATTGTTAATACCCCTGGTAGATGAGGAAATAGCTCAAAACATAGGCAGGTAGTTAATTTGTGGAGCAAGTATATAGGGAAAGTTAGGGTTTCATTTCTTCCTTGATGTCCTTCTTGTGTTTGAAGCCCTGACTATAGTACTAGAGTGATTCTCTTTCTTACAATCTCTGTAATTACTGAAATTAAAAACATGTGCACTGTTCAGTTGGTCACTGCTGCTGAGTGATCTGAGGAGACTGAATATTTGGGAGGTATGGAATTTAATTCCCATGGCATATTTCTAAGCTACAGGGTTTTTCCTAATATCACAGGTGAACCAGAAAACTCTGCAGTGTACCCTTTCATGTTAACAGATTATCATAACAAACTTCATAATGTTTTCCTTTCATGTCTTGACCTCCTAGAGGTCAACCCTTTCATCTTTTGAAGAGGCAGCCCTCCTGGGCCAGGGAGATGAAGCAGCAGGCAGAAGTGCTCATTTGATCCCCAGAATCCATGTGATGGAAATGGAGAACTAATTCTTACAAGTTGTTCTCCAACATCCAAACACCTGCTGTGGTACAAGTGCATGGACACACACACACATTATATCACCCAATAAATGAAAAAAAAACTCCACTTCCCTCAGAGTGGGGAGGTGGTTCAGTGGATAAGTGCCAGAGATTGGACCCCCAGAACACACGACAGGATGGAGTGGTGTGCATCTGTGACCTCAGGGCTCCTAAGGAGAGATGGATGGCTGCCCTAGTTTACTTTCTGTTGCTGTGATAAAACACAGACCAAGAAGCAACTTGGAGAAGAAAGACTTTTTTTTTTTTCATTGTAAACTTCTGTGTCATAGTCTATCACTGAGAGAAGTCATGGCAGGAACTCGAGAAAGAACCTGGAGACAGAACTGAAGCAAAGACCTATAGCTGATGTTTTCTCTGGTCCTGCCCAGCCCCACTGACCCTGCAGCCACTTATAAAATAATCACTCAGAAGCTCATATTAATTAAAACTGCTCGGCCATTAGCTCAGGCCTACCACTGACTAGCTCTTACATTTAAACTCAGCCTATTTCTGTTAATCTATATGTTGCCACATGTTCTGTGGCTCTACCTGTGTGCTGTTACATGCTGCTCCCTGGATGTCTCTTGACTATGTTCTTCCTCTTCTCAGAAATCTCTTTGTTTCTTTATCCCACCTATACTTCCTGCCTGGCTACTGGCCAATCAGATTTTTATTTATCAACGAATCAGAGTAACACATTCACAGCATACAGAACATCCCACAGCACCTCCCCTTTTCTGTCTAATCAAAAAGGAAGGGTTTAACTTTAACATAGTAAAATTACATACAACAAAACAGTTATCTAGCAAGAATTATAGTTATAATATCTAGTCTATTTGTATTTGGCAAATTCAAAGAAAATATTCTATTTATCCTATATTTGTGACTCTAAGGTTTCATATCTAACTTACCTTTTATCATAACTAAGGAAAATTATAACTGTCTAGTCTTTAATTACATCAAAGACCTCAGAAGGATACAGTATTACCTAAGTAAACGGGAAAAGAATCGTAAGCAACTTCCAAAAATCTAGAATGACAGAGACAGCTGCCTGCCTGGACAGTCATCCAAAGTCCTTCTGCATATGGAACATCCCACAGCAGAGACCATGAAAGAACATTGGAGAAATTGCAGTAGAGACCACAGGGAACACTGTTTACTGTCTTGCTTCCTTTGACTTCCTCAACTGCCTGTCTTATGTATCTCAGGCTTACCTACTCAGGAATAGGACTTCCCAGTGTGCTTGGACTTCCTACATCAATCAGAAATCATGGAAATATTCCCATAAACATGCAGACAGGCTGATATGATGGAGGCAATTCCTCAATTGAGATTCACTCTTCCCAGATTTCAGGCAAGTTAACAACAACAACAACAAAAAATAACCAGGGTAAATGAAAGGCACGAAAATCTCTCTAAGTTTACAGACCAGCTAGCTTTCTCTACTCAGGTCTGAATAAGAGACACTGCTTCAACCAAAGAAGAAAGTGAGGACTGAAGACTGATACTTGAGTTTCTCCTCTGACCTCAGGCCATGCATGTATACACA
>CABHPR010131376.1:0-19461 GCA_902168415.1 Peromyscus melanophrys
ATCAGGGTGTTTGCCCTATAGATCAGCAACTTCAAGCTAAAGCAATACACAATTATATAATTGAACTTAAGGGCAGCTTAGATGGGAGAGAGCTTACTTGCAAATAAAAACGAAACAAAAGATTTTAATGTTATAAAACTTGAAAGTTAAGAAACAAGAAGGACAAATACAGGGAGATGTAACTTGGAAATTGGGATTTGTCTCTGTTTCTTTTCCTTTTGTGATAAAAATACTCTGACAAAGCAATTGTGGGAGAAGGGGTTTCTCTGGCTCAGTCCAGTGGGCACATCATGCACAATCGGAGTGCAGAGTGTGATGAGTGAATGCACTCAGCTCACCCTTTGCTTCCTGTGTGGTCCAGGATCCTATCCCAGGGTATGGTGCTACCCACAGTGACCCTGTCTTCCCAACTCAATCTAATTAAGCTATTCTCCCCACAAGCGTGTCCAGAGACTAATCTAGATAATCCCTCACAGGTGTTCAATAGTTCAATCTTCTAGATGATCCTAGAGTCTCATCAAGTATACAATTGAGATTAAGTACATGTTTCAAGATGGAAAAGGGATAACAATTTGGAAAACAGGAAGTATGTTAAGGTTCATCCTTTATTCTAATTTGGCTTGAGAACAGTGCAAATGAAACAGGAGTCAGGAGTGAAAGACAGAGGAGACAATGGCATATGGAGATGACAAGGATTAGAGGTAAATTTAATCTCTCTGGCCCTCCATTTCCTCACTTGGAAGTGAAGAATAATGGTGCCCAACTGCCTGCATACCGCGAACCAAGAACTATGTCAAGTGATGGGAATCTACGGAATCATTCATTTATTCACCAAATAAAGCTGCCTTGCTGGTCACTATACTCAGCTCGCAGACACTGGCACATGGGGGAAAAGTTGGGGGTTATAAGCCTTATGAGGCTCAATAAAGTATGTAGCTATAGGTTAGAAAAAAGCCCCAATCTAGAGGCACCTGACTTTTGGCAGTAAGATGAAGGAAAAAAAAACTTTCAAGTATTGGAAACCTTGAAAAGCATTTCAGAAAGAGTGGTCAATTTAGAAGTTGGAGAATAATTAGCTAACTTGAATTTTTGAAGAAGTTCTAGCAGAGTGGTGGTTTCAGAAACCAGGTTGAAGTGAATGAAAGAAAGTTATAGGAGGGCTAGGAATTGGAGGGAGTGGGGGAAGACAACCCAGAGGAGTTCTATTACAGAAGTACAGAGGTGGTAGTTTGGGGGGCAGAGACACACGTTTTTATGAAAATGCACCTTAGAAGCAGGGAGCCATGGCAACAGAGAAAGTAATGCTATTGGAAGGCAACCTGTAAGGAGGTAAAAGGATGGGGCCTTAGAACAATCGCCATTACAGGAGACAGTGTGAGCAGCAGGTATGACTAGACATGGGAGCGAGCCCAAAGTTTCTCCTCAGAAACCTTGTATTGCCTTAAGATCAGCAGCTGAAAGCAAAGGAAAAGGCCTATCCATAGTAAGTTTAAGAAAGGAGTGAGTGCCAGAGAGTAGGAAAGAAAACGTCTACAAAGCCAAGTGAGGATGTTCCACTTGGGACTGAAGGAAACTGTCTGACTTTATGGTGTTCTTAGCCACAGTAGCTACTTAGATTTAGATATGGACAAAACTGAGTAACCACTTCATTCAGGAAGTGGTTTTCCTAAACAAGGAAGCAGAACAAAGAAATTTAGAGTGTTTCTAGAGAATTGACTGTATCAGTGGGCCATGAAATATAATGTGATCAATGAAGATGAGAAAGCTATAAGCAATAAAAAGGACCAATAAGTTGGATAATTAAATTGGAGTAGCTAAAACAGAAAAGGACTGCATGAGAATAACTTGCTTAAAATCAAGAATTTAAAGGCTGGAGAGATAGTAAAGTGTTTACCTTGTAAACACAAGGACCTGTGTCCAATTCCCAGAAGAACATTTAAAAAAAAATTAGGCATGATGGTGGCACACTTGTAATCCAGTGCTGGTGAGGTAGAAAAGTGGATCCAGCCAGGCTAACCATCAAGTCTTGGGCCAATAAGAGATCCTGTTTTGTTTTAAAACTTATTTTTACTATTTTTAATTGTGTGTAAGGGGAAGGTGTGTGTGCATATGAGTGCAGGTGCCTACAGAGGCCAGAGATCTTAGTGGCATGTTATGAGCCACCCATCTTGAGTGATAAACACCTACCTTGGGTCCTCTACAAGAGCAGTATGTGTTCTTAATTGCTGAGCCACTGCTCCAGCCCCTTACTTTTTGTGTTAAAAGATGATCCACATTTATACAACATCATGTTTTTTTCTCACTGCAGAAGTAGGAAAAAACAGAGCTGCATTTGCTGTCAGTCTGCAAACTAGGAAACAGAATCCCCACTGGGCACTGAGCAGTTATTGACAGGCTTTTAAAGAACCATTACGCTTACTATGTAGAGTTATTATTGTTGTTGTTTTCCTTCAAAATTCGTATGCTGAAGCCTTAAACCTCAACCTGATACTGCTTGGAAGTAAGGCCTTTGGGAGGACTCAGGGTCCTCAGATGAGGACATGAGGATGGGGCTTCCACAATGGGGATCAACATCCTTATGAAAGTCAGAAGACACAAAAGATATACCCCTTCCTGCTCCTCTTCTCCCTTCTCTCTCTTCTTTATCTCCTTCCTCCCTTTCCCTTTTTCACCCTAAAAACTGAAGAAGCAGGCTGTCTGCCCAGGAGATGTTCAGATTTCTTACAATAACCAATGTAAACATTTATGTAACATTCAAGGTATTTGACCTTTACATTTCCTTAAGGACAATGGTTGCGTTGCTACAGAAGTCACAGTGGTCTGGTGACTTTTGGGGAAGGGCACCAAGTCAGTCTGCAGTAAAGTGTCTGCTCTCTCTAATACTCCCAGTGTCTTGTGTACATTCCGACCATTACCATCTCCCATCACTAAGAACTCCCCAGTGTCTTCTTCTCCAGGAGCTACACTGAAGCCAGTACCAAGCCCGTTGCCGAGCTGTGCTCCACCTCTGCCCTCTCCACTTGGTAGCACTGCACTGGAGTGACTGCTTGCGTCCCAAGTTTTTGTGCTAAAGCACTGAACTCTATTGTTGGAAGGGGGTTGCTGGGGATGAAACCCAGGGTCTCAGCATTCCAGGCAAACACTCTACTGTTGAACCACACCACTAGGTACTCCCTCAAACCTACACAACCCTTGGTAGATAGTCCCAGTGTGGACATCATACCCACTCTTTCCATTCTCTTGTAAGTCACAGTAGATTCCAGCCCAGTCATGGAAATGTGATTAAATTCCACCAAGTTAAACCAGAGTCAGATGACAGAAAGCCTGGATTCTTATCACATTCCTGGGAAATGCATTTTTCTTTAAATAATTATTTGGGGTTTTTCAGTTCTTGTATCCAAATGAGCCTAACAGACCACTCAGTGGAAAAGCCTCTCATTTGTATTTTGAATGGAGAAGGAGGAATTTAGATAAGAAAGCACTAATACTTAAACATCTTTCCTTTAAGCTTAGGGATTCCTTTCAAAAGAACAAATATGAAATATTAAAACATCACTCAAAATGTATCTGTCCTTGTAAGTTTTCTAAAATGTATCTTGCATTTACATTACTTAGGACTTCAGGTTAATTTCCTATGGCAAGTCCTAATTTTATTTTATTTTCTGAGACAGGCTCTCATGTAGCCCTTGGCTGTCCTGGAACTCACTATGTAGACCAAGCTGGCCCAGAACTCAACATGTAGACCAGGCTGGCCTGGAACTCACAGAGATCCACCTCCCTGTGCCTCCCAAGTGCTGAGATTAAAGGCTCATGCCACCATGCCTGGCTACCTAATTTTCTTAAATCTAAAAAGAATAAATATCCCTCTGTATTGGAATCTATAAAAATCCACACCTACCTTTCCTACTATTTGGGGGTAATACACTGTTAATAAATAAATATAACTGGCTTTTAATTTTAAGATAACACATGAGGCTAACAAATCTGTACATGTGATTTATTTTGAAAAGGGGTGTGTGTGAAGCTGTTTTAGTCCTGAGCTATTCACAATAGAGAGCAAATACCAAAACCAAAGCCACGTAGGTCTCTGTTTCATGTTTAGCTTGTACCCAGCTGTCCCATGCCACATCCCAGATCCATCTGCTGGCAATCTGTGAGAGAAAATTTAAAAGATTCAGATGGGATATGTTAAGTAACTTTTAAATTACATAGTTAGATTTTTTAAATATTGTGCCAATGTCTCAGAAAGTTGTATTTAAGAAATAATTTGTTAGGCTGGGTGGGGTAACTCAAATTATACACACCTGCCCAGTGTGCTCAAAGCCCTCAGTTCCATCCTAGCACTATGAGGAAGGTCAAGAGGCTGGAGCGATAGCTCAGCAGCTAGGGGCGTGTATTGTTTCCACCAGAGCCAAGTTCAGTTCCCAGCACCCACATCAGATGGCTTACAACCACCTTACCTCTTACCTTGTAACTCTTACCTCTAGAGAAATCTGTCACCTCTGGCCTCCTCATGGACCTTCACTCATGAGCACACCCCCATCCCCCAAGCACACACGTGATTAAAAGTATTTTTTAAGGGTATGCCCAATTTCCCTTTCATAGAGAGATTCAAGAGTAATACTGCTTGGCTTCCTCCTTTGCTGGAGGCTGGTAGTTGCCTTACAGTAAATCCTAGGCAGGAACCAAGGGCTCTGTCATGGAGCCTAGTACCACTGACTATAGACCCAGTCAGTGCTCCAGACCACGCTTCTTGCCACATTTAAAAATCTTCAGCCAAAAGCTTGTTAGGGTCTTGTCTGGCAGCAATGGTGCCGAGTGTGTCAACAGGCCATGACTCCTTTGTGATGCCTCCAAGGACAAGGTTTACTGTCTGTGATGGATCCAAAATGGCCACACATTCTTTGTGACAGGAACTGGAGGCAGGAGCTGATTCAGAGGCCATGGAGAAGCAGCTTACTGGCTTGCTCAACCTGCTTTCTTACAGCACCCAGGACTACTGGTCCAGGGGTGGCACCACTCACAATGGGCTGGAGTCTCCCACATCAATCACTAATTAAGAAAATGCCCTACAGGCTTCAGAACTTATGGAGGCATTTTTTCAACTGAGGTTCCTTCCTCTCTGATGACTTTAGCTTGTGCCAAGTTGACATAAAACTAGAAAGCACAATTGAGTCTTTTCAACATGACACATAAACATATCACTATTAAGCCATACCCTTTCCTTTCTTGTTCATCCCTAAAAAAATCATACATTAATAACAACATCATAATATAAATATAACATTCTTCATTACCTAACATGCCTAAATGAAACTTACTGGTTAATTAATATTTATTTTGATGTTTTTGAGACAAGGTGTCTCTATGTAGCCCTGGCTGTCTTGGAACTCACTATGTAGACCAGGCTGGCCTTGAACTCACAGGGAACCGTCTGCCTCTGCTTCCTGAGTGATGGGATTTAAAGTGTGTACCATTACACCTGGCTTACTGGTTAATTAATTTAAATGACATTTAAATTATCAAAATTTCAGGGCTGGAGAGATGGATCAGCAGTTAAAAGCAGGGACTACTTTTCCAGAGGACCGGGGTTCAATACCCAGCACCCACATGGCAACTCACAACTATCTGTAAATCCTGTTCCAAGGGACCCGACACCCATGGCAAAACACCAATGCACATAAAATAAAAAAATTTAAAAATTATCAAAATTGCTATGACCAAGAAACAGGCTACTTAATCTAGTAAATTATTGATAGCAAAATTGTATTTCCAGGCTAGTACTTTTCTAATAATTTGCAATGAAAAAGTTTTTTTTAACAAAATGATCTTTGTATTCAAGTGGCCCTTCAGGATCTCTACATCCCTGGGGACACCTCAAATCTCAAATGAATAGATGTTAGGTCATTGGGGCACTTACATTTATTGCTTGACCAGTCTTTTGAATAAATAATACTTTTATAATGAATTTATAACGGTAGTACCCCAATTCTTTGACTGCTGCCAATACTCGATCTGCCAAGTCAAGTGATATATGAGAGAAGGCTTTTTCATCATATTTGAGATCTTTAAGACTGTCCTTTAAAAAAAGTTAAGAAAAAAGTTTCAATTTTTAAACAAAATGTTTTTATATAAGTAGAAAACATGTATCTAAATAATACATACAGCTGTTTTAAAATACATGTATTCCTGAAAATTACCATATATTATACTTACCAATTTAATTGTTTTCAAAATTATGTCGAATTGTCAAAAGCCAGATTTGGTGGCACATGCCTTTAATTCCAGCACACAGGAGGCCAGGACACATGGCCATATATAGTTCTCTATAGTTATAGGCCAGCTTGGCCTATACAGTAAGTTCCAGGCCAACCAAAGCTACGATAGTGAAACTCTGCCTTAAAAAAATTAGATTCAACACCATTCATGATCAACACTTGGGCTGTAGGTTTCTGCATATTAGGCTACTCTGTCAACTTACTGTAAACAACCCAGTTTCCATTTCTCACTAGAGAGAAAAAAGAATTTCAAAAGCTTTCTGGAAATTGATAGTAAAGAAAGGAAATCTTGTGTGCTTATGATTGCGTGTTCCAAATGCAGGTGTGATCTGGACCAAGCTGGCTTCATGTCACTGTCTTCTCTGGGTCTCTCATTCCTTATGGCATCAACAACTCAGCATCTTTACTAATAAACTAACACATGTGAGGAAAAGAGACGTGGCTCACAGACCATGAAGCAGGAGCCTTTCTTCAAAAAACAAATCAGATTTACTTTAAATGTATGGATGTTTGCCTGCATATATGTCTGTGCACCACATGTGTGCCTGGTGCCAAAGGAAGCCAGAAGAGGGTGTTGGATCTCCTGGAATTGGAGTTTTAAATAGTTGTGAGGCACCATGTGGATCCTCTGGAAAAGAGCCAGTGCTCTTAACCACTGAGCCATGTCTTCATCTCAGGAGCCTTTCTTACAAACTGTGAGCAAAGCTGAACCTATGAAGGAGCGGATCACAAAGTGTTTGATTAACTGGTTTCCTGGGAGTACGCCAGGACTGCACACTAAGCTCCAGTGACAACAAATGGACTACTATCTATCAACTTCATAGGAACAAAAAGTCAAGTACATGTCCTCCCTCAATGCTCCTGCACCCTGCTAGTTCTACCCTTTCCTCTCTTCTCCCTCCTGACTTCTCCTATTGGCTCCCTGATAGGTTCCTTCCATTTATACAGCTGGTCTAAGGCCCACACCTGGTCTTCTATCTATTGTCCCAATACTGAGTATCAGCTGCTTTCTTCTGAATCTAACCAAGTTCAAGGTCAGTCTTCTCTCAGAGTAAACCCAACCCATTGCTTGTCTGTCTAGGAGTCTCTCCAACTCCATATTCTGACTGTAACTCTGGCCTCAGGACTCAGGGGCGGCTTCTGTAAATGAGGTTCATCCCTAGCCCATTTATTCAATTGTGTTTAATTTTGTTTATGTGGTAGGGTCAAGTGACAGACCAAAAATATACACTCTTACATCACACATACTATTAGTGTTGATCAGAATTCTTTTCCCAAACCATAAGCTATAATATCTTTGCCAAATATCAATTAATTTGAAATACATAGTTAACAATGGAGAGATGGAAGGTTCAGAATATGCCATGTTAAAATATGCTGCTTTCTCATAATTTTGACCCAAAAGTACTTGAAAAAATTGTGGATGCAGTAGCTTGCTTTTCCTTTTTCTTCCTGAAAGTAGGAGATAAAGCTCTCATGAAAAGGGTCCTCTCCGGTACCAGAGACGGAAGAGGAAATAGGCACACCACTTCTTCAACTAGCCTTACTTTACTAGGCACCTTCCTGGGGTTACCTGCCTCAGCCCAAACACCTTTAATCATGCTTTCAAATGTTCTACTCTGTATCCCAACTAGTATAAAGAGCTTGACTCCACCTCTCCATGCCGTTGTTTTCTGCGTGAAGTCTTCGGTGTAGGTAAAAGTGACTAAAGTGTGCTTTTCTCTCCATCTGCCGTATAGCAGCCTAATTCTAGGTGAGGTGGAAACCTGCACACAGAGAGAGATCTCCTGTAGCTAAGGGACTGCAGCTGCTGGACATCAAATGTTGACCTTCAACATGCAGATGCAAACTGAGCTCCTGGTCATACAGGTTGAGAATGGGACCCATAAGTTGATTGATGGAGTGTGAACTCAAGTCCATTTCACATAGCAAACATCAGGTTCTCCAACCCATCCTGAGCCAGTTATGGAACTAGCATGATTAGAACAGACATACTTAGCAGCTGGCAGAATATCCACATTGAGTCCTTTACCTGTGAAGTAAGAGCTTTTATTGAAGAAAACTTACAATGGAAACATTTAGAATTATATCTACCTTACTCAAAAATATATGGTATCATGAAGGGGCTGTATAAAGCATTGCCATTGTGATTGTTACCACGGCCTCTTTCAATCCATCTGTTTGGCTGTTCTGTGAACTTGGCCAGGCAGCATCTACAACTGCAGCTGCTGTATGGGACATGGTTTCACTGCTTGAGCAAAACCTTTTGGTACCACCTATGTAGTTACTGACATGGGAAAAAATGCCTTTTTCTCCATACCTATCCATAAGAGTCACTAAAACCAGTTTGCTTTCAGCTAGCAAAGCCAGAAATGCACCTTTCTTGTCCTATCTGAGGTGTACCAGCTATCCAGCCCCATAGTAGGAGAGGCCCACAGGGTCGAGGAAATTGGCTCAGACCAGTTGCCAAGGCATGCACATAATGTACTTCCTTATGAGCCAACCTGGAGTCTGCCTGAGGACCTAGCAACACGTGTTGTTGGAGTTCCTGATCATGCCCAGCCAATGAGGGACGACCACTCAATGCTACCAGATTGCGACACAGACTGGGTGCTGGGAGGAGGGTACATAAGTCCTTCCCCGTTATTAAATAAACAAGTTTGCCATCTGCCTTCAACTGACTCCTGGTGTCTGGTGATGCCACACCTTCTCACCCCTCCCCCAAGGGAACAGTTAGGATCTAGCAACACAGCCCATGTCAGAATTTAGTTTACAGGGAACTTGGTTATCTTTCCCTTTAGGTTCACACTGAATTCAACAACTACTCAGAATTGTAGGATCATTTAGCCTCTATATTTTTAAGGTCAGTCCCTATAGTGAATACACACACACACACACACACACACACACACACACACACACATCTTCCTAATAGATATGATCATATGACTTATTTTGGCTTAGAATGGTCTCAGTGGTCTCATATGTGCTAGACAAGTGTCTATCACTGAGCTATATCCTTGGTCCTTGATTACCTTTAATATCTGCTGGATTTTAGTTTCTACTGGATGTGCTTGGAATTTCCTCAATGGCTCCATTCTATATGAATTAGCAAACTTTAATTTTGCCAGGGCACTCTTCCATTCTTTGCCTATATCAGCAATTGAATCATCAAATGGAGGTTCCACATACTGAACATCATGAAAAGATTCTCTCAATCTTTCTCTTAAGATCTGTGCATACTGAAAGAGGAAGGGAGAAAGATTACATTTCAGACTTTAAGACTCTGCAAACAGTGGAGGCAGAGCTAACAAACCTGAAATAACCTAGGCAGACTTCTATGCAGTCACTAAATCTTAGACTATTAACTGCAAATTATTAACAGTTTCTATCATCAATTTGAGACTAACTAACCACCTGAGAGATAAGCTTTTCGGCTTGCCTATAGAGGATTATTTTGATTTGATTAACTAAAATGAGAAGACCTACCCACTATGGGAGGCACCATTCCCTAGGAAGGGATCCTGAACTGCATAAGAAGACAGTGTGCTGAGCACAAGGAACCACTGCTCTCTGCCTCCTGAGTGTGGATTTACTGTGATCAGCCCCCTCAGGTCCTGCTGCCATGACCCACCTGTCTTGGAGGGCTGCACCCGGGGACCGTGAGGCAAACACAAACTCTTTCTCCATTAACCCACTTTTGTCAGGTGTTCATCACAGCGACAGGAAGAGTAACCAAGACATACGGAAACACACAAACTTGTGTGCATACGTTCAGAATACCTACAAAGTACCCAAAAGGACCAGAAACAAGAGTAGCTGCCAGAGAGTGGCTGAGGGATAAAGATAAAACAACTTTTCATGCTTCCCTCCTACCTGCAATTATGGAACTATTACCCATACTTTTAGTTATCTTTACATAAGTAACAGATTTAGGTAACACATTTATAAATCTTAACTTGAAAAGATAACAAAAGCATATAAATATTTGTGTGTAAACATATTATATATGTATCAGTCCATTTTTGACATGTAATATATATCAGTCCATGATTTTTGACATGTAATTTTTTGACATGATGCTCCCTTCAGAAGTATCCAATTTGTACTAATAAAATAATTATTTAGTGCCCTATAGGTGTGTTCAACCTGTGACTGACTAGTGGACCGCATGCACCCCCGGCTATGAACACTGTGCAAACAATGCAGCACATCTGTAGGTGACAATGTCATGCAGCAGTTTAAAAACACTGGACAACACTACAGTAGTTCCTCGAGTAATTTTCTAGCCCCTTAATTTAAAGTGGCAAACTTCATTTTCTTAGTAACCAGGAATGCCTTCTTTGTACCTACTTGCTTGGCTAGAACTTGCGCTTTCATGTTGATTAGAAGTGATGAATAGACACGTTTGCCTTAGTCCTATTAGAGGACAAATTTTTAGTCTTTTACCACTGAATATGATGTTGGCTATGGGCTTTTAATACAATGATTTTTAATGTCCTAATAATTCCAGTTATTGTTTTATTCAGTATTTTTATCATGAAAGGGTAAATTTTGACAAAATGATTTTTCTTATCAATGGATACTACTTCGTTGTATGTACTACTACATTGGTAGACTTTTATATGATGATCTGTCTTTGCATTCAGGAAAACTTGGTCACAGTGTATAATTCTTTGAATTGAATACTGATGCTAGTGCTTTTTCTAGGGTGTTTGGGGTTTTTTTGCATTAATATTCATAAGGGCTATTAGTTTTCTTTTTAGCTTAATTACATTTATTATTTACCATCAGGTGGTAGTGTATGCTCTGGTAGATACATGGAAAAGTAACTAAGACACACATAAACTTGTATACATATATTTGTATACTATTCTAACTTCATAGAAGTTCACTGAGGTATATAGACTTTGGAACTGGTTAATTTCAGTGCATGATATTTTTTATTTGCAACTTTTTATAACAAAATTTGCTGAAAGTTAAAAAAAAATCCTAGGGTTGGAGATCATACCTAGGGCCTCATGCATGGTAGAAAGATGTTCTTCAAGAGCCAGATCCAGCAGTGTCCATTTTTTTGACAGACATATTGCTGAAATTTCCCACTATAATGTTAGTATATTGATCCTTTAAACCTATACATTTTCCTCTCACATATTTTGATGCCATATCACTAGGTGTATATTTGCAAGAACTGATGTTTTCCCAGACAACTGGCCCCATCCTCAGTATGCAATGCCTCACTTCATTACTGATGACTTTACTTGCTTTGATTTTTGTTTTGTCTGAAGTCTATTGCTACTCCTACTTAATTTTGATATTAGTGTGTCTTTCTCCACCCATCTCCTTTTATGTATGTGTATTTTAAGTGACCTTATTGTTGTAAGGTTTAAACTAAGACTAACACAATTGAGTCTTAGTTTAATCCACTCTAACAACTGCTGTTTTTAAACTGCTGTACTCAGACTAATGACATTCAGAGTGGTTATTGGTATGACTGGATTAATATCTATCATATTTGTTACTCTTTTCTATTTCATGCCCTTGTTCTTTGTTTTCTTGCCTTCCATTCTTTTCTACTATAATTTAAACTGAGCATTTAATATGATTCCTCTTCTCTAATTTCTTAGTGTATTATTTATTTTTCCTCCACCTCCTCTACTTCCTCTCTTAACCCTAAAGTTTGGAAATAAGCATTTGCAGCTAATCCAAACCCACTTTCAACTAACACTGTAACACTTCATGGATAGCATTAATTAAAATAACGAAGTAATTCAAATTCTTTCCTCCTGTTGTTTTTTTCATGCTGCCATTCATCTTACCTATAACACATACACATTAGCACACACATTTAACATGCATTCATATGCAAACATAATTTTATGTCTTTCCTGTTATTTTTAACAAATCATTATCTGTTAGAATAAAAAGAGGAACATTAAATGTTTTTAAATTAACCTTTATTTAGTCTTTCTTTGATGCTCTTTTATGTAGATTCAAATTTCTGTCACCTTTTTATTAAAAAAATTGTTAACATTTTGTGTAAGGCAGATTTATTGGAGATACAATTCTTCCATTATTTTGTAAAAACATCATTTTTTCCTCATTTGAGAGTAGTTTTTGAGGGTATAAAATCCCAAGATATTGGGGCTGAAGAGATGGCTCAGTGGCTAAGAGCACTGGCAGCTCTTCCAGAGGTCCTGAGTTCAATTCCAAGCACCCACATGGCAGTTCACAACTGTCTGTAACTCCAGTTCCAGGGGATTGGATACCCTCACACAGATACGTATGCAGGCAAAATGCTAATGCATATAAAATAAATAAATATCCTAAGTTGTCACTTTTCTTCTCTGAATACTTTTAATTCACCCTATTCTTCATTATTTTTGAGAATATGAATGTAATTTTCTCTTATGGGTAGTATGTTTTGTCTTCTGGCTTCTTTTTGGATTTTCTTCATCTTTAATTTCTGTAGCTTGAGACTATAAGCCTACATATAAATTTTGTTTTGGCTTATTTTCTGCTGTGTTCTCTGACCTTCCTGGCACTGTGGAATAGCCTCTAATTCATAGGTCTTATAATATTTCTTATAATCCATTCTCTCTCTGGGATTTCCATTATGAATAATTTACAACTTCTATAACTGCCTCAAAGTTTTCAAACATTCTCCTCTTCTTTTTCAGTCTGTGTTCTTTTTTCATTTGTTTTGGATATTTCTATTGATACTTTTATTCCTGTAATGGTTCTTGCTTGCTCTCTTTGGGGTGTTTACCATTCAGTATGCCTTGTAATTTTTTTCTTGATAGCCAGACCAACTCATAGTGTCAGAACTTCTGTAAAAGGCCTCCAATAATGTGGTTGTAATGCATGTGAGAAAAAGATGTAGTTTAGATATTTTTTTAAAGTTTTTCAAGACAAGGTTTCTCTGTGTAACAGTCCTGGCTGTCCTGGAACTCACTTTGTAGACCAGGCTGGCCTCCTCAAACTCAGAGATCTGCCTGCCTCTGCCTCCCCAGTGCTGGGATTAAAGGCGTGCACCACCACCACCTACCTGTAGTCTAGATCTTCTGATTAGGTCTCAGGTCTTTAATGAGTCTGTGCCTCTGGACTGTGAATTTCTCAAATGTTTCTCAAATATTTTATGCCCCCGCCTTCTCTCTTCCTTAAGAACAGAAAAGCTAGAAAGGGCTGGAGTTGGCTCCCTTTTGATAGTCACACTTTGCAAAACATCAATAGCTTAGGTCTAGTTTACTTAATTTCTCAAGAGGGCAGATTTTGTGAAGAACGAAGTGCTCTGATATATTTAAACACACACAATATATATATTAAGAGTGTCTTAATATATATTTTAAGAATATCTTAACTTCAAAATGTAAATAAGAAAATATGCTGCATTAGGGGAGAGGAAACAAAAAGCTATGGATGGAAATTAATAAAGACCAGATTTGATCAGGGGAGACCTCCTGAAAATCTTGGCTACAGAGATAAGAATCAAAAGAAAAACTACAAGACAGGTCATGTATATGCTGATCCCTCGACATGGGAGCAGCTCTGAGACTGGATGAGACATGATAAATCTTGTTGGCTACAGAGTCCTCATGACTTATTATTACATGCCATCCTTTCATATGGCATGGGTAGAGGTTTGGTTATTCAGTCCAAACAGACTTATAAAGATCACAGATGTCTTTTACCTGCTCAAACATAGAATAAAAACTCATCTTTAGCTGACTTGTGCACACCACAATTCTATACTTGTGTTAATACAGATATATATGTTACCTTTAAAAGTTTGTATGTTTTTAGGAAAAAAAAGGACCAGAAACACCAATGAGAACTAGTAGCCCAGGTGATCCAACCTCTCAGAATGCCTCTGTTGCAATTTCCTCAAAATTCTGCATCCAGAACAACTTCAAAGCTGCTACCTGAGATGGTCCAGCCTCACAGACTATCCAGCCCAGAGTTTAAAAGCTCTACATTTTCTATCACATCGAGACTAAGCAGAAAATAATACAGCTAGCTCTCCCAGGACTTGACCATTGTTCTAACTTTCTCAGGATCCCCTAGAGATGCTGTCACTCCCAGACAGCAGGAAGCAGTCTAGAGAACACAATGCCCACAGTCCCAAGAGGTGGAGTGGATGGTTTTTGGTCATTCAATGGATTATGGATGCTTGTTATCGTTTAGGGTGTGGGTTACAAGTTGTTGTTGATCATAATCAGGGAGAAAGCTGAACAAAGGAGATTAGATTCAGGGATCTCATTCTGAAAAGTGGGATATAGAAATGATAGGATAAAAGGGTATATTGTTGAATATTTTAGACTAAAAAGCAACTATTAATTTCAAACATTTTACATTGGTATGGATTTTTGTATATTGATACAAATGTAAGGTTATTTTTGTTAGAAAATACTCTATATGTTTCTACTCTTCCTTTAAGATATTTTTGTATACTGATGCAAATTTAAGGTTATTTTTGTTATACTGCATGTTTCTACTCTTGTTTAAGGTACCTATGCAGCTCATTTTAAAATACAATGTACAATTAAGAAATACAGGTTAGTAGTTAGTTATCTATAATAATCAAACTTGTAGTCATGTCAGGTATATTTTCAAGGTCAAATAAAAACATATTTTAGAAACTGCCCTTACCTCAACTGCTGACAGTATACTGTCCAAACTGGACAAGCAGGACACAAAAGAAAGTGACTGCTGAACTTTGCCAAGACAAGGTAAGAAAGTCCTTCAAAATTCCTGCTTCACAGAAAATTCTGTCAGATATTCTAGGCCTGTAGGCTGAAGATAGATGCCCCAAGGTTGTAGAAGAAACTTGGGTGACTGTCCTGGCAGCCAGCTGTCTCTGTCATTTCTATAGTTTTGGAAGCTGATTGCTCTGCATTTCTTGTTTACTTAGGTAATATTATATCCTTCTTGGATCTTTGATGGAGTTGAAGACTAGATAGTTATGGTTACAGTTTTCCTTGTTACCAAATTCAGAAAAGAATCTTACATGAGATGTAAAGTGCATAAGGTTGAGAGATATAAAAGCTTAAGTTGTTTATCTAAAACTATGATAGAAAGTGGTTTAATGGTATAAAACTTTAGACTAAGATAGGATAGATAATACAAAAATTTCTCCAAATTTGTCAAATACAAATGAACTGGACATTGTGAATGCAATTCTTACTTGATAATAGTTTTTATTGTATATAATTTTACTGTATTAGAGCTAAAACCTTTCCTTTTTATTTAGACAAAAAGGGAGAACTGTTGTGGGATATTTGTACACTGTGTGAAGATGTACTGCTGTGACTGGTGTAATAAAAAGCTGAACAGCCAATAGCTAGGCAGGAGGTACAGGCAGAACTTCCAGGTAGAGAGAGAGAGACTGGGAGGAGGAGTCTAGGCATGCAATTTTGCCAGCAGACTTGGAGGCAAGCCAGATGTGCATACTAAGAAAAGGTGACAGCACCATGTGGCAGAACACAGATTAAAAAAATAGAGGTTAATTAAGTTATAAGAGCTGGTTGGGAAAAAGTCTAAGTTAAGGCCAAGCTTTCATAGTAAGTCCCGAGATCATTATTTGTGGGCTGGCAGTCCAAAGTGAGTCCAACAAGAAAGCTTGCTACACACATTATATATATATATATATCTCACCACACACATATATTTTATGTATATATATGTATATATTCACATGTGTACACACGCATGTACACAGAGAGGGGACTCTAGTAATTCAGTTACATTTCAGGTTTTCATATCCTACCACTGAAAGTTTGAACTTTGGTTGTCTCTCTACCAACTGTCACAACTTTTGTGGTAGCAATTTGTTCTATAATCACTTTTCTCATGTATTTAAAACTGATTTTCGGTTTGCAATTTTTTACTTGTTATTTAAAATGTAGGGTCTTCAACTTCCTTGCATCAAGAACTAGGAATTCTGTTTCTGAAATACATTTTAGCTGTGTATAATATTCTAGGTCTAGTTTTCTTTCAGTAGAGATGCTGCTTCAGTGTTTTCTGATTTAGGTTTCTGAGAAGCCTGCTATTTTCATAGAAATGTTTATATCACTGGTTTCACGTATGTGTTGGCAGGATTTCCTGTTTCTTGTGCCTGGAATTCACTGAGATTCTTTGGTTTATGGGTTTCATTTTCATATTTGTTGCTTTTCATCTAGAATTTCAAGTATTATTTGTTACCCTTCCTTTTTTTTTTGTTTTTTTTTTAGGGACTCAAATAACAAGACTACTGAGGCACTTCACTGACATTGAACACCTTTTCAGAACTTTCCTCTCATGCTTCTAAGTTTACCAGTCTTCTTTTTGTGAGATTAAATCTGTTAATTCCATTCACTGCACATGACCTGACATTGTGTTTGTTTATGGAAGGCTAACTCAACCTTTCTCTTAAGACGTGACTACTACCTTCTTTTCCACTACATACACTCAAGGAATACACTATTAACACATTGTAACACTAACAGTGTTTTCAAGATTGCATGATTCTTCTGGGAGTCAGACATGTGGAGCTTCAAATTAACCCTTAGTGAACATACTACTGTAAAAACTGCATTTCTGACATTTCTTATTTATGTATAATACCCATCCCTTGATGTAGCATACTCTTATCAAAAGTACTTTATTCTTTCAGCTGAGATGAAACCTTTATCATCTTTTTAAATGCCACCAAATTTGTTATCAATAAAAGCTACTGGCTAGCATTTATCTACATGGACCTAGAATAAACTGAGCTTCCTTGTGTCATTATTCCAATGAGATATTTAATTATTTATCAAAAATGCTATTTATTTGCTAATGTTTATGGTCTTCAGATACATGTGCTTAAGTGAGATTGATAAAGTTGTCAATTTTTAGTAATCTGCCTAAGTTTTTTTAATCTTTGACTGCAAAGACCTAACTCCTGCTAAGCAAAAATGCAATGTACTGGAAAGATGGGAGTAATTCACAGACAGGAAGAAAACCCTGAAGAACTAGACTCAGAAAGACACATGAAGGGCACTCCAGTTTGCATCTGCCATTATAATAAACCTCAAGCCTTTTCTTGGTTCATTAAATTAATCTAATTTGGTTTCAACCTCCTACAAAGTTTAAGTAGTCACCTAAACCACTAACTCTACCCAGTCAGGGATGAGTTACTTTTCTGAAAATATACCACTAGGAAAAAAGAAATGGACACCGGGAGCTGGACAGCAGTTAAGAGCACTTCCTGCTCTTGCAGAAGAGCCATTTGGTGGCCACAACAACTGCTGTCACTGCCCTCACATGTACAAACACCCAGGCGTAAAACACAATGAGTAACTTTCTATAAATGGATACAGGACAGTTAAAATTATGTGCTCATATTGATTCAAATGTGTTCTGACTTTTCATATTCTCAGAAATATAGAAACCACTGGCCACTTGAAAGTTGAAAATAACATTCAGTGTTAGGGCTACCAAACATGTGGGATCCTGTTTTAACTTCCTTTTAATTACTGCCCTGGTGATATTTTATTTGTGCTGAAATGTGATTTTTATTTGTATGTTAATAAATAAAGTTGCCTGGGGGTCAGAGCTAATAGCACGCCATTTAGCAGAAGTCTGGCAGTGGTAGCACACGCCCTTAATCCCATCACATGGCAGGCAGAGTCTGTGTGTTCAAAGACACAGCCAGCTTGGTGACACACGCCTTTAATCCAAGTACCAACCATAGAGACCTGGAGGCTGTATAGACAGGCAGTGACAAAGAAGTCATGTGGTTGGGTTTAGAACCAATGAGAAGGCAGAACAGAAAGTCAATAAAAATACAAACACACAGGAAGTAGGTCTCTTTCTGAGGGGAAGGACAGCAGCAACTGGTAAGCTAAAGGCTATTCGCTAGTGCTCTGACCTCTTGGGCTTTTAACTCTTTAAATTAGTGTTTCTTATTTAATAAGACTGTTTAGAATTACATCTACACTGCCCTGTTCAAAGTTTTTACCTTCAGAAAACTAGACTTTAAGAATATACATACATATATACAAAAGAACATATATACATATATCAAAAATTATATAGACATACATACATATATGTATATATATATAAAATAGCTGCCTTGTCCATGTACCCATGCTTCTAGATTTTGCTAAATATGTATTTTCATGTTGAATCCAGGCTCATTCAACTTTCAAGATAGGCAGTAGAAGTTATTCTTGTCTGTCTCAAAGTATAGAAATCTTTATTTACTGTTGGTAACCCAAACTTAACACAGTACAATGTTCTGCTTTTTCCTGGGTGTGTGAACTTGGCATTCTTACTTTTTTTCTATTTGTTCTTTTCTCTGTAAAACTCTGACACAAAGAGACATTAAAACTTAAAATGTTGTCATCACTCTGAGTGATCTTTAAATAGTTCAGTTTTCAAAAATTTATGTCCTTGCTGTTATGTTTAGCTTCATCCTACCAATCAATCATGAGCCACGTGAGGTAGATATAAAAATACCAGGTGTCCTAGGACACATGTTCTATGCTCAGTTAGTTCTGCATCCTTGGGCAAAATGTATTCCCTTATTGCCTCAATAGAAGATGGAGTTCTGATTACATTAATGGTTTTCAAAGGACAATCATATAGAAATGCCAGTGTTCTAATGCCAATAAAATGGGACGATGACTTTTTCTACTGATATCAGAGAAATAACTAGATATTTTCAATTTTTCCTCTTAAAAATATTCTTCAAATAACAAGACTTTATTGATCTGTACATGTCAGTTTTTTCCCTAGGGGTGTGTGTGTGTGTGTGTGTGTGTGTGTGTGTGTGCGCGCGCGCGCATATATATATATGGTATAAACTCATTTGGGGTTGGTAAACTATGTACATACTAAAATTGCATCTAGAAAGCGCAATACAACTATTGGGTAACTCTGGACATTTGCGAGGTAAGTCTGTAAAGAACTGAGAACGATCGTGTAAAAACGTTCCATTGGTTAACATACGGCTCTCTGAATTTAACAACTAAAACCCCTCGGCCTTCAACGTCTAAACCACGTTGTTCCCCGCAGGGGTCAGAAAAACGGAAGGAGGAACAGGGCAGCCATCCTTCCTGCGCCTCCGGGCGCTGGCAGGGCGGGAGCGGCTTGGTCTAAAGGGTGGGCCAGCTGCCTGGGGCCTAGCGGTCTGCACTCACTGCCTCCTTCTCGAACA